>NW_010729081.1:5988464-6009153 GCF_000365185.1 Nelumbo nucifera
GACATGGATCCAAGGCTTGTTGTGTCTCTTTTGGATCTTCCAAGGGATGCCGATATAAGTGCATTGGTCTTGAGGTTTGGTGGAGAGTGCGAATTAGTTTGGTTGAATGATAAAAATGCTTTGGCTGTGTTTAGTGATCCTGCCAGGGCAGCAACTGCTTTAAGGCGGTTAGATCATGGTTCAGCATATCATGGTGCTTCTATGGTTCTTAACAATGGTGGTGCATCAGTGTCATCTTCTGTTGCCAATGCATGGGGAGCAACAGGAGTTGCCAAGGAAGGAGCAATAGTTGCTGGTGTGAAGTGTAACTCATGGAAGAAGGCTGTTGTGCAAGAACCCAATTGGGGGAAAGATTCTTGGGGTGGTGAAGATTGGTCCCATGGTGTGACTAATATGCAGGTGTCTGTGTGGAAAGGGAAGGAAACTCCAATTGCTGTTTCAAGCAACCGGTGGAACATTCTTGATCCTGATGCACTTCCCACATCAGCCACTACCTCGGTTGGACATGAGGATAAGAGTAACCATGGTATATCTGGTTCTTCCACCACAGATCTGGAACCGGATGCATGTGGCTCAAATTCAATTGGACATCCTAGAAGGGGTCTTGATGAAATAGAGCTGTCTGAAGTAATAGATGACTGGGAGAAAGCTTTTGAATAAGAGAGAATGAGACATAGTATACAAGGGAAAAGAAGGAAGTAGATATGAATATGCATTCATTGTAGTAAATAATTTACTTGATTGGGTTATTATATGCTTTGACAGCTTCAATTCTGTTTTTCAAGCTAAATGTACTGTGGCAGTTCAGGGGATAAAAGTATACTAATATGGAATTTCGTTGTGTAAATCCAATTATACCAATTTTGGATGAAGAATTTCATGGTGCAAGTTTTGGTTCTGGCCTTTTGTGTTCTTCCATTTTATTTGTATGTTTGTGAGGCTTATAATTTGATGACTCAGAAAGATTAATGCAAAATTTGGATATACTTCTTCCATTAGGTATGTACTCTGAAGATTCTTATCTAAGTCTCTAAATCCATCAGCAGTTAATCATATTTTATCATCATCATTTGATGTGAAATCAAAGCATCATAGAATGAGATAATAGAGAATATCCAATCATATTACAATCATTATATCACAAGAGTAAGGCCATAACTGGGACATGGGATTCTCTGGATATTCCAAGTCCTTGTTCTTCTCAGACATCATCAGTGAAAGAAATTAAAAAAAAACATGCAATTGGTAGGAGTCTTACACAGGGAAATGGCTGTTTGGGGTTCTATTTGTAAGCTTAGGAGCATGTTCCTTGGTGATTTAATCTTGCCTTCACTTGGTCATTTGCATTCTTCTTCCTTTCTGAAGTTTTTTCTCTGTTATACTAATTTCAGCATTTGGGAAACGGTGCTACTATCTCTCTCACTTATAAAATAATCAACCCAGACAGATAAGGCTCAAAGAAAAATAAAGAAACAAGAAAGAAAATAGAAAACTAATTTGATGAGCTAGTTCAAAGATCATAAGGAAAAAAAGAACTAGGCCACAATTGCTGAACCACAGCAAGAGCAGATTTATAAGTTAACATGTTCACCAATATCTAGATCCTATTTTAAGACAAATGTCATGTTGAAAGATCAGTGAAGAGGTACTAATATTTTCTTTTTTCTTTTTTTTTTTTTCCCTTTACTAACAGGTACCCAGATGATCCCTATGACTGGATATGGGATTTAGGCCTAGATAGAAGACAGAACTATCTTGTGGGGGTTACTCCTGGCACAGAAAGAATCAATACCTCCAAGAACATAGACATAAGAATGCATTAATTCCCACCTGTTAAAGTAATGCAGACTGCTGTTGTTGGCACCAAAGGGAAACTCAGCTACAGGTTATATCTTGAAGGTTTTCCTGCTAATGCTCAGAAATTTATTATGCAGCGAATGACACTCAGAAATTTATTATGCAGCGACTTCGAGTGCCAGGTTATAACAGTATCATAGTAAACATTATTGAGAATTCCAATGGGAGCTATACTCTTTAAGAACCCAGCTATATGAACATATCCCTGGATTTTGTACTGTCATTCTCACTTGTCAAAACTTTAGATTCTACTTGTGGACGACTCCTAAATGCAATTGAAATCAGTAAATATGTTCAGATTGTCCCAAAGACAGAAAGCGAAGATGGTAAATCTATTTAATGATTTCATTTCTGCCTTATTGTATTTACTCAGATTATCTCTTCATCATTTCCTGTCAGTTATATATGATCTAATGAGTAATAGTGTTCTCAATAGGAAGCAATAACTTTGGATATCCTATGATCCTTGTCCCATGGAAGTGATTGGAATCATGTGGAAGGTGATCCTTGTAATCCAGCTCCATGGTAATGGGTTATATGCAGCTCCGGCACACCGCCAAGAATTACTAAGCTGTAAGTCTTTCATACCTTGTCTCGAGAATACAAATTCCAGTTGATGCATTGCCATATTAAATAAATGGCATATAAAGCTATAAGATGCACAAATGGTAGTCCCGATCGGCCCATTAAAAGCCCAACTGATAACCATCTCTTCTTCGAATTACACCTCCAACATCCGCTGCACCTGGGTTTCCAAAAGCACTCCCATCAAAGTACAAGGTCGTCTCCCCTTCCTTGTCAGATCTGAAACTGTGGGATGTGTTGAGGTGTATGTGATTAGAGTGAAGAAAATTTACGGTGTTTATTTGGAGGTCATCTAATGTGACACCTTTGAAATAAATTGAGCTGGAAGTCTACAAGAAGCATCTGTAACATATTAGAGAAATCTGCTCCTCATAGTTTTCTGTTCTGTTGGTAAACACCCGGTTGTTTCTCTCTTCCTAAATGCTCCAGAAATTAGCATGTGCAGCAGATTGGCATAAAGTTTTCCCTCTTTTGCTTAATCCTCTTCCTGACCATTGCCCTAAGCATTCAACCACATTTTCTGGGAAAACCCAACTGTATTCAAATATTGTTAAAAAAAGTTCCAAAATTTTCTAGTTTCCTCACAATGAAGCAGGATGTGGTCTGTAGATTCCCCAGCTTTAAAGCATAAACAACAGACATGAGGAGATAGATAAGACCTTCCATGGTTCTTTTTTTTTAAGGAGATCATAAGTGTTAATTTTCTTTAAGCTGGCCTCCCACACACACACACACACACACAAAAAAAAAAAAGACCCTGGAAGGGATATGAGCACACCAAATTCTCTTGTAGGGGTACTGATCAGTAGTTTGTTCTTCCCTAACTAAAGCCTTGAAGCAAGATTTGGTTGAAAACTTACCAGATGGGTGAAGGGTCCACACACAAAGGTTGGGGGAATTTTGGAAGAGGTATACCTCTCTCAGGGTGTGCAAGAAGCTAGTAATTTCACTAAGTTCCATGTCACTTAGTGGTCTCCTAAGAGTTAGATTCCAATTGAAATAGGTTGGGGGGTAAAACCTGGGATATGGAAGCCTCTTGGTTTAAGGTAAGGCTGAATAGGCAAGGGAAGGAGTTGCCTAAGGTAGAGTTACCCCAGCAAAGGTCAATCCAAAACTTAATTCTATTGCCCTTTCCTACTTTATATCTGATAAAGGAGATGAAAAAATTGTAAGTTGAGATTATACCTTTCCAAGGGTGGGTGTTTTTGACCCGATTCAAGTGAAGCTTGCTATCCTAACCGTTGGCGTGCTTCCTGTATTTGCTAGTGATTATAGCAGTCCCTAGCGCACTTGGTTCTAGAGGGAACCGCCACAACCATTCACTGAGAAGAGTTGTGTTTCTTTCTTTCAAGTGGCCTACTCCCAACCCACCACCCGCCTTTGGTTTGCTAACCTGAGACCATTTCACAAGGTGAGAGCTCCTTTCCCCACGTCCTTCCAAAATAAAGTTTCTCTAAAGCTTTTCTAACTGAATGGCAATCTTGTTAGGCAAGCGAAAAATAGAAAGGTAGTAGGTGGGAAGGTTTGCCAAAGATGCTCTAATGAGAGTGAGTCTCCCCCCTTTGGACAGGTAGTTCCTTTTCCATGTGGCTAACTTCTTCTCACATTTTTCTAGTACTGGTTCCCAAAAACTTTGATTTCTCAGATTCCCTCCAAGAGGCACCCCCATATAGGAGAAGGGGAGATTCTCTGCTTTGCATCCGAAGATCTCTGTGGAAGCATTCAAGGAGTGTGCACCAGCTAGATTTAGGCCAACGGTACTGCTCTTAGAGAAGCTGACTTGCAGTCCAGAAATCCATTCAAAGCAGGTACCCTTTTCAGATTTGACACGATTTCTTCGTCAGCCTTTAGGAAAAGGATAGTGTCGTCGGCAATTGGAGGTGAGAAATCTGAGTGGCTTCCCGTCCGACTTCAAAACCTCTCAATAGTCTTAGAGAAATAGCCTTATTCACCAGTTGGCTAAAAATTTCTGTGACTAGAGTAAAATGCTATGGGGAGAGGGGGCAGCCTTGTCTTAGACCTCTGTTGGCGTTAAAATATCCTTTTGGTTACCCATTAAGTAGTACTGAGAACCAGGTGGAGCTTATACATCACTCAACCCACTGAATCCACTTTTTTCCAAACCCCATTAGTCTCATGGTTTCCATGAGACACTCCCAGTCTACTTTGTCATATGCTTTTTCCAAATCGAGTTTCACAATCACACCTGGTTTGCCATTCAACTTCCTCTCTTCTACGCTTTCGTTTGCTATTAATATGTTGTCAACAATTTGTCGCCCTTTGACAATTGCAAATTGATTTGGGGAGATGATTTCACCTAAAACTTCTTTAATCTTTCAGCCAAAACCTTTGCTAAAATTTTGTACACACTCCCAATCAAGATGATAGGTCTAAAATCTTTTGCTTCTAAAGAACCCTTTCTCTTGGGAATCAAGCATATGAAATTATAGTTGTTTCTTTTGTTGATAATGGCTGAATGATAGAAATCATTAAACACCCGTATAAAATTTGATCTGATAATGCTCCAACAAATTTGATAAAAGCAAATTGGGAAACCATCAGGGCCAGGGGCTCTATCTCCGCCCATGCTAAGAACTGCATCCATCACTTCTTGTTCTTGAAACTCTCTTTCTAACCACGATCTGTTCTCCTTCGACAGTGTGAGCCCTTCCCAAAGGCTTAAAGAGAGTTTTCTGTTTTCTTTCTTTGAGTAAAGGTCTTTGAAGAAGTTTAAGAAAGCTTCAGAAATTTCCTTAGGGTCCTCCACTTCTTGTTGCTCGACTTCTAATTTTGTTATAAGATTTTTTTTCGCATACCAGATGCATATATGTGAAAGAACCTGGAGTTATTGTCCCCCTCCTTTAACCATCTAAGCCTAGATCTTTGTCTCCAATAAACTTCTTCTCTCATTACCATCTTTTCCCATTCTTTTCTTAGCCCAAATCTTCTCCTTTCATTCTCATCTAGATGACCAATCTGCTCCTTTTGGTCTAAATCATCCAACTCAGATAGGAGTGTTGATTTCTCTTCCTTGAAGGCTTTAAATTCCTCTTTGGCCCATCCTTTTAATTTCCTTTTTACAAATTTTAAATTTTCCAAGAATTTGTAACCTGGCCAACCTTCTGTCTTACATTCCTCCCATCACGAGGCAACCTTTTCGTAGACGTCTTTGTGTTCTGTCCAAAATTTTTCCAACCTAAAAGGGGTTTTCCCTCTAACCACCAAATCTGTACTTAGGGTGATAGGCCAGTGATCGGAAGTACAACGGGAGCGGATCTCCTGAAAGGTCGGGGGGTATTGGGCTTCCCAATCTGAAGTAATCTTCAATCGTCGTCGTCGTCATCTTCAACCTTGATGTAGGCGCACATGGCAGGCCCAATGGTGCAGTTACACGTGGCAGCCCTTGATGGTGGCACGCGACACAGGCCGGATTGCATCCTGGCTGTCTGCTCACAACTAACCCCAGGCAGGCTCAAGTATAAATAAGTGGTGTCACCCCCTAGGTAAGGTATCTTGGCATTTACTGCTCTAAGCTCTCTAGCACCCTGGTGACCTTGTCTGAGCTATCTCTACTCAGGACTCGTCCGCCCCTCTCGCTACACCCTAACTTGACCGTCGGAGTCTCTGCCCTGTGATAACACCCGGGGCCTCTGACATGCTTCTTCCTCCACAGGTCGGACTTATAGGCCCTTGGCTATAATTGCCCTCGAACACATCAGCCAGCCTCGTCTTGGAGGTGAATTGATATTGTTGCCCTCGGCCCATTCTAGGCCACAACAATTGGCGCCATTTGTAGGAACGACTACTAAGACTTCCCTCAATTAAATACTTACTTTACAAATCAACCACTGAGCTTCCAACAAAATGGTTGATAGCCCGGAAAATGCTAAAAACGCTTAGAACTTGGTCACAATGGACCAATTTCGGATGAGTAGAAATCTGTTGAAATAAAAAATATGAACAGAAAAGGGTTTCTTGCAAAGAGAAAGAAAAGAGAAGGAGAAGAAGAGAAAGAGAGATCTTTGAAAAGAAAAGAGATTAATAATCTAGCCGGCCCCTTATTATTTATACTAAAAATAATAGAGCAGTACAAAGACAACTATGCCCTTATAGGGCGGCATAACATGAAAACAACATGTATAAGACTAAAAAACATAGTAAAATTTGGACTCACATAACTATTGTGGTCCCCACCTCCTATCTAACAACTAACATAAAACATCTACTCAGAAAAACAACATAAAATTGATTAATCTTCAACACTCCCCCTCAAGTTGGGAGTAAATGTCACACATTCCCAACTTGCGTAGACCATGTTCTAGCTTGTTCTTTGCCATCCCTTTAGTGAGAATATCAGCCAACTGCAACTCTGAAGAGACATAAGGCAAACAAACTTCTCTGGCTGTTACCCTTTCTCTTATGAAGTGTCTATCAACTTCAATGTGTTTTGTCCTGTCATGCTGAATTGGATTGTGGACAATATTGATTGCAGCTTGATTGTCAATTACAACATCATAGGTTCCTCTGCTTTCACCCCAATCTCACTCAAAAGAGATCTAACCCAAAGAAGTTCTGAGACACCATGAGCCATGGATCTATACTCATCCTCTATACTTGACCTTGCCACAACCGCTTGCTTCTTACTCTTCCAGGAGATCAAGTTTCCACCTACAAAGGTACACACTCCTGATGTAGACTTCCTGTCATCTAAGCATCCTGCCCAGTCTGCATCTGTATAGGATTCTAGCTTCAGATTTTCATAATTTGAGAAAAGAATGTCTCTGCCAGGGTGCTTTTTCAGATATGCAAGTATTCTCTCAATAACTTCCCAGTGCTGAACCCGAGGTGCATGCATGTACTGACTCACAACACTAACAGCATAAGAAATATCTAGTTGTGTCATAGACAAATATAGTAGTCGGCCCACCATTCTTTGATATCTCCCCACATTTTTTACCAACTCACCATCCATAGCATTAATTCTATGATTTGGATCAATAGGAGTGTCTGTTGGTTTGGTCTCTAGCTTCCCAGTCTCCCGTAGTAGGTCAAGTACATACTTTWTCTGTGARATGAAGATCCCATGCTTGGATCTTGCAACTTCAATCCCCAAGAAGTATTTGAGCTCACCAAGATCTTTGATCTCAAATTCTTGTTGCAATGATTTTTTGAGATCATCAATCTCCTCCAGATCATTTCCTGTTACCACTATATCATCCACATACACAATTAAAATTGACACCAAAGAATCTCTCCTCTTTACAAAGAGGGTGTGATCAGATTGAGTTTGAGTGTATCCAAAACGGATAAGTGCCCCTCTGAACCTGTCAAACCAAGCCCTAGGTGACTGTTTCAGGCCATATAGAGATTTTCTGAGTTTGCACACCTTTCCTTTACCAACATTTTCATAAAAGCCTACTGGAATGTCCATATATACCTCCTCCTGTAAATCACCATTGAGGAAAGCATTTTTAACATCAAGCTGAAACAAGGGCCATGAATAGGTGGCTGCTAGAGATAAAAGAATACGAATTGAACTCATCTTAGCTACCGGTGCAAAGGTTTCCAGATAATCAACACCATAGGTCTGAGTATACCCTTTTGCTACCAACCTTGCCTTGTACCTCTCTATTTTGCCATCGGCCCTATACTTCACTATGAATACCCATCTACATCCGATTGTCTCCTTGTCTGGGGGGAGATCAACTATTTCCCAAGTTTGGTTTTTAACCAAGGCTTCCATCTCTTCTTGCATGGCTGTTTTCCCCTCAGGTTTCGAGAGAGCCTCAATAACATTTCAGGGTATAGACACAAAATCCAGGGAAGAAAGGAAAGCTTGGTAGGAGGGTGATAAGGCACTGTAGGAAAGATGGTGTGCAATGCAATGGACTATACACTTTCTCTTCCCTTTGCGAAGTGTAATGGGAAGATCAAGGTCAGTGGGATCAGCTACAACAATGGTGTTAGGTACAGGAACATAATCATTAGAAAGCATAACAGGCTCAGGCTCAAGAGGAATACCTAGAACTATATCTGTTGAATTTGGAGTTTCAGAAGGACTGATAGAGTGGTGTGGGTTGAGGATGTGTGGAGTCAACCATCGTCTGCCGGCGCTGGTATTTCTGTGAGGCTGCCCGTAGTGGCTCAGGTAATGAAACTGACGGAGGTGCTGGCAAAGAAACTGATGGAGGTGCTGATGGAACTGATTATGAAATTGATGGAGGCACAAAAGAAACAGGAAGATGAACATATTGTAAGTTCTCCTCCCCAAAACTCTCCCCCTGAGGAGAACCACTCAAGAAGAAGGTAGATTCAAAAAAGGTAACATCCACAGTGACAAATCTACTCCAAGACACTGGGTCATAACAGTAATATCCCTTTTGGTTCTGAGCATATCCAAGGAAAACACATTTGTTGGCCTTATGATCCAATTTCTTGCGATGGGGGCCAAGAATGTGAACAAAAGGAAACACAACCAAAAACCCTCAAAGGTATGTGAAATATCTCCCCATCTGGAAAAAGAAGATTAAATGGCACCTTAAACCCCAAAGTCCRTGAAGGAACACGGTTAATCAAATGTATGGCTGTAAGAACTGCATCTCCCCAAAAATGCACAGGAACTGAAGCACACAGCATAAGACTTCTGGCCACCTCCACAATGTGTCTGTTTTTCCTCTTAGCTATTCCATTCTGTTGCGGTGTATATGCACAACTGCTCTGATGAATCACACCATGTTCTAAGAAATACGTGGTCAGGTCCTCAAAGTACTCTTTGGCATTATCTGATCTAAAGGCCTTAGTTCTCGCTCCAAATTGTGTGAGAACCATCTGGTGGAACTGTCGTACCAAGTTAGGAACCTCATCTCCCATGGAAGGGATATGATATGGCCCCCATACATCAGTGTGAACAATATTAAAAGCAAAAGTACTTATTTTATTGCTTGGTTTAAAAGAATGTCTACAATGCTTTCCTAATTGACAACTCTCACACTCCAAGGTAGATAATTGAACAGACTCAAACAACTTTGGGAAAAGAAATTTCAAAGAACTAAAAGAAAGATGTCCCAAGCGATTGTGCCAAAGCATAATCTGGTTCACTGACTCTGACCCACTACTATTGTTGCCGCTAACATGATGGCTCTGATGTCTCGGAATCTCATCCAGAAGGTAGACTCCATTCACCTCACGACCACACCCAATCATCTTCTTTGACTCCAGATCCTGCAAAACACAATTACCAGGAAGAAAGGTCACTGAATAATTCAAATTTTTTGTCAAAGAACTAACAAAAATTAGGTTGATATGAAGTTTAGGGACATGTAAGACAGAAGATAAAGTTATATCATTGGTCACTCTAACTATCCCCTTCCCAGCAATGGGAATATGTGAATCATCTGCTATAGAGACTTACAGCTGATAGGAACTGAAAAGGTAGGGGCATTAGTCATGTGCTCAGATGCTCTTGAGTCTATAATCCAGGGAGATCCCTCCTTACCTGAAGTGGATGCTAGATTTGCAGTTGCATATGAACTACCTATATGTGCAAAAGAAGTGGTGTAGTTGGCTCCTACATTTTGTTGTCCATCTGAAAGGCCAGAGCTAGGTGAATCTTTCTTACTCATAAGCTGTCCAAACCTCTCCAATTCTGTTATCACTGTTGCTACTGCAATGGATTCCCAATCAGTTTGGGAAAGAGGGGCCAAAGAGTATCCTATAGTGGCCACATTTGCATTTCCCTTCTTGTTCCTTACCCGGGCAGGCATAAGACTTAGATGAAGCTTCCAATAAGCGTCTCTGGTATGCTTAGGCTTACAATAATCACACACCAAGTCCTTATCTTCCCTTCTAGTCTCACGACTCCCCCTGTCTCCATTCGGCTTAGGTTTGGTTGTACTAACCATAGCCGGTTAGTCAACCCCAGGCTGTCTCAGCATGACATTTCTCCTACTCTCCTCCCTAGAGACAAAGGCATAGGCTTGAGAGAGTGTCACACCCTCCCTAGAAAGAATATGCTGCCTAGCAATGTCAAATTCAGGGTTCAACCCTGCCAAGAACTAAAAAACCCTATTTCTCTCTACCAGTCTTTGATAGGTTGTTGCATCATTTACACTTTCCCATACCACAATTTCTAAGTGATTTATTTCCTGTCAAAGGGTTTTTAGCATGGAGAAATACACAGCAAGGGGTTTTCTCCCTGTTTCATACTTATCACCTGATTCCTTAACTAGTAGGCTCTGGTCTCATTTTGCTTATTAGCCCCATAGGAATTTTTTTGCAATGAGGTAACATAGAATTACACAGCCAGGACATTACCATGTAATTTTCCTGCACCCATCGGGAAGAATCTGTATCAAGTTTCTTCTCCTCCCCAGTGATGTATCCTAATTTTCCACGGGCACCAATAGCCATCTTGGCTGATTGTGCCCACTCTAAATAATTTGTACCATCGAGTTTTACTGTAGTAATGATTCCAGACCCAAAAATATCACTACTACCTCCAACACCCAGTCCCACGGTACTAGTGGATTTCACCTCGGTACTCCAACTCGCTATCTTACTTCAAACAGTTCAATAGTAAGAAAAAATAGATTGGATATTTTCCAAAAGCAATTTAATATCACACACACAGAAACCAACCATTCCGGAAGAAGAAGACCCTATATGGAGAGAAATCTCTCTCCTCTCCACACCTTCCAACAGAGAGAAGAGTGAATCGATCACTCCGGGAGGCTCAGAAAATTCCAGAAACTTAACCGCCCTCTTCAGAATAACAAAAGAAAACTAACAATACCTGGGTGCCCAAGATCAGATAAAAAACAAAGAATCCAACTTTTCTGGGACTCTTCCCCGTACTCCAGTTCTTCCTGATTTTGATTCCGAACAGTAGATCACCTTCTTGATGACTAGATCCCACCAAAAAATCCAAGAACTGGGCAATATATAGTAGATCGGTCACCCCTTTGTTACTTCATGCAGTTGGCCGATCTAGGGCTGCATGAGAATGCTCCAAGAACCCTAGCCGGTGCTCTGATACCAAGTAGAAATCTGCTGAAATAAAAAATATGAAAAGAAAAGGGTTTCTTGAAGAGAGAAAGAAAAGAGGAGAAGAAGAAAAGGAGAGATCTTTGAAAAGAAAAGAGAGCAATAATCTAGCTGCTCCCTTCACTTATTATTTATACTAAAAATAATAGAGCAGTACAAAGATAACTATGCTCTTATAGGGCGGCATAACATGAAAACAACATATATAAGACTCAAAAACATAATAAAATTTGGATTCGCATAACTACTGTGGTCCCCACCTCCTATCTAACAACTAACATAAAACATCTACTCAGAAAACAACATAAAACTGATTAATCTTCAACAAGTTGGTTCTCGATTGGTTCGATAACATCACATAGAGACTGGACGAGGTGGGGCGCCCGATAGGAGGCCACCCACAGGGTAGTCGTTCTGTTGGGAGCCTGGGACGCCACAACGAACGCTCTTCCCATGTTCCATTGGTTCAGCGCCCAGTTGGACCAAACAGGGCTGACCCCTCAGGGTCCAACAACAGCAGCCGACGCGCTAGTCAGCCGTTGAAGACCTCCACCGCCGAGACCAAGAACGACAGTGTCGAATGGAAAACCCCTAGGATGAAGGCGAATGCTCTGACAACTATAGTCCTTCCCCGAGGGCTGGAGGCTGACGCTGCACCTCTCCCTCTCAAGTATCAGACCTCCGAGAACTTTTCAATGATCGATGGGCCAAAAGGAATCAGGACACGCCCGCATCAGAGTACTCGGGGAACAGGGCCGACCCATTCTGTGTCCGAGAGAACTAGAACGAGGCCCAGTCTCCCATCGACCAGAAGATTGTCGACCTACAGGTGTAGCTCAACGCCATGAAAGATGAAATCCGCCTGGTGAGGTGATGCCTTCGCAAGCCAGAATCCTTCGTCCAACAAAATGGACGCCTCCATTGACGACATCACCTTGGAACCTCTCCCACCTCACTTCAAAGCTCCCACACTAGAGATGTATGATGTAACCACTGATCTAGACGACCACCTGGAAAGCTTTAGAGCACTCATGCTCCTTTGCAGAATTCCAATGCCTTGACGTGCCGGGCTTTCCAGGTGACCTTCAAGGGGGTGGCCCGCCGATGGTTCTTCGGGCTACCACCTCGCTCCATTAGCTCGTGGGAGCAGTTCGCCAATCTTTTCCTTGCCCATTTCATCAGCAATCGACGGTGCCAGAAAAGCGTTGTCTCACTCATGTCCATCCAATAGAAACGTGGCAAGAGTCTGCAGTCATACACAGCAATCAATGGCCTCATGCCTGGCTCGGCCCTCAAGTGCTCTGTTGCCAAGACAAACCAAGGCGGAATTTTGTGGCCTCGATCAGCGAGCGCCAAGAAGGCGAGGCCGACCACAATGATGGGGGCCCAGAGAAGAAGAGGAAGAATGGAGACGGCCACGGCAATAACAACAACAACAAAGATGGCAACAAGAAGTCACCGGCCCCAACTTGCATCAAATATACGCCACTCAACTCCACCCGAACACAAATCCTCATGCATGTAGGGAAGGAGTACATGACGTGGCCTGAAAAGATGAAGAGGAACCTCAAGAGGGGTAACCCAAAAAAGTATTGCAAGTACCACCATGGCACTAGCCACGACACCGAGGACTTACAACTTGAAGAATGAGATCAAGTCCCTCATCCACCGTGGTCACTTGAAAGAGTCTGTGAGAGGCGATGTTGGCACCTCGTCCTTGTAACAGTAACAATAGCCGCAACAATTAGTCGGAGTCATCGACGTCATTGCCAGGGGCATGACCTAGGGTGGTGCCTCGGCCCGCAAGGCCTACGCCAAGCAATTGAACATCCAGGGGCCGACTCCCAAGAAGCTGAAGTAGAATGGAGACCTCACCTTTATGGACGAGGATCTGAAGGGGATCTCAGTACCCCATGACGATGTGTTGGTGGTGTCGATGGTCATCACCAACTTTATGGTGAAGAGGATACTGGTCGACATCGGCTCATCAACACATCCTCTTCTACGATGCTTTCGAGAAGATGAAGCTGGTGCTAGAGCACCTACAACCGGCCAATGTGCCACTTGTCGGCTTCTCTGGGAACGTTGTTAGACCGGAGGGAAGAATCACCCTACCAATCACGGTAGGAACAACACGGCAGGTGACGAGGATGACTGAGTTTCTGGTTGTGAAGATCGGCTCCCCTTACAACGCCATCGTTGGTCGGCCGACCCTTAACGCACTTAAGGCATTCATCTCCTCAAACCACCTCACCCTCAAGTTCTCCACTAAACGCGGCATCGGAGTTGTTCGTGGGGACCAACAGATGACCCGACATTGTTATGTGGCAGCACTGAAGGGCAAGAACAAGGAAACTTTACCGTTAGAGGGCCTCAACCTTAGGGACGAACCAGCGAGCCGAGGCCAATTGGCCGAGGACCTCGTCTCGGTACCCCTAGACGAGGACGAGCCCGAGAAGACGATACGCGTTGGGTCCAACTTTCCTCTAGATAGCCTTTTTGAATTGGTAAGTTTCCTCAAAGATAATGCCAAAGTCTTTGCTTGGTCTACTACTGACATGCCTAGAATTGACCCTTCGGCCATTACTCACAGATTGAGCGTGGGCCCGAGCTCTAGGCCAATTCAGCAGAAAAAGAGGAATTTTGCACCAGAATGTTGGAAAGCCATCAGCGAGGAAGTTGACAAGCTACTTGACATCGGCTTCATCCAAGAGGTACACTACCCTAACTGGTTGTTTAATGTGTTTATGGTGAAGAAGACTAACGGGAAATGGTGGATTTGTATTGACTTCACAGACCTCAACCGAGTCTGTCCCAAAGATAGTTTTCCTTTGCCGTGAATCGATCACCTCGTTAACGCCACCGCAGGGTACGATCTACTCAGCTTCATGGATGCCTTTTTCGGGTATAACCAGATCAAGATGCACCCCGAGGGCAAGGAGAAGACTTCATTCATCACGAGCATGGCACTTACCGCTATAAGGTCAATGCCCTTCGGCCTCAAAAACGCCAAAGCCACCTACCAATGGCTTGTGAACATGGTTTTCAAGCGCAAAATGGGGAGAAACGTTGAAGCCTACGTGGATGATATGGTTGTGAAGAGCCTGAAGGCCGACCAACACACCTTGGACCTAGCTGAGACCTTTTCCACCTTGCGGAAGTACAACATGAAGCTTAATCCCAGCAAGTGTGCCTTTAGCGTCACTTCAGGCAAATTTTTGGGCTTTGTTACACAATAGGGTATTGAGGCCAACCTAGAGAAGATTCAGGCTATCCTTGATATGGCACCACCTCGGTCGATCAAAGAAACTCAAAGACTTATCGACCAAGTGGCCGCCCTCAGCTGTTTCATGTCGAAGTTGGCCGACTGATGCTTACATTTCTTTCGAGCCATCAAGAAACTAAAGGACTTCTAGTGGACTGAAGAGTGCCTGCGTGCCTTTGACAAGCTGAAGTCTTACATCGCCTTTCCCCCTCTGCTCACTTGGCCGCTTCTAGGAGACATGCTGCGCCTGTACCTCTCGGTCGGGGACAAGGCAATCAGTTCTATTTTGATGAGGGAAGATGGAGTGTAGAGACCTATCTATCATGTCAGCAAGGTCCTCTATGACGCCGAGACCCGTTACCCCGAGGTTGAGAAATTAGCCTTCACCCTGGCCGTCTCGGCCAAAAAGCTCAGATTGTACTTCTAAGCCCACAACATCACTGTCTTGACCAACCAGCCCCTCAAGTCCGTTCTCTCCAAGCCCGAGACCTCGGGACGGTTGACTACATGGGCCATCGAACTGTCTGAGTTTGACCTGCAGTACTAGTTGAGGCCTGCAATCAAAGCACAGGCCCTAGATGATTTCTTGGTGGAGTGCACCTTCAGCAGAGCCATCGGCCCGACTCCCATAGAGGATGAGGAACCCCGACCGACTTGGAAATTGTATGTGGAGGGATCCTCCAATGCTAAGGGAAGTCAAGCGGGCCTCATACTCCTCACCTCGGACGATAATGAAGTGGAGTATGCGTTAAGATTTGACTTCTCGGCCTCCAACAATGAAGCTCGCAGGGTTGCAACTGGCCAAAGACCTCGATGCCCGACACATCGAACTCTTTAGTGAGTCCCAACTGGTGGTGAACCAGGTGAACGACGAGTACGAGGCCAGGGAACCCAACATGACCAAGTATTTAGCCAAGGTGCAAGACCTTATCCACCACTTTCAACGCTTTGCCTTGATGCAAGTCCCATGGACCGAGATCATAAGGGCCGATGCCCTATCCAAATTGGCAAGCACATCGGGTCCAACCCTCGGTCACACTGTCCGTGTTGAAAAGCTAGTGCGTCCCAGCATTGAAGAAGTTCAAGTGTTACCCGTGCAAGCCGACCCCTATTGGATGGACCCCATCCTCGCCTACCTGCAACATGAACAACTACCCGCTGACAGAAATGAAACAAGACGAGTCCGATGGTAGACAACCCACTACACTTTGCTTGAAGGGAAGTTATATAGAAGATCTTTCACCTTGCCCTACCGTCGATGCCTCTGTCAGGAAGAGGGCGAGAATGTGCTTCGAGAGATCCATGAAGGCATTTGCGGCAACCACCTCGGAGGTAGAGCCTTGGCCCAAAAAGCACTAAGGCAAGGGTATTTTTGGCTGACCATTCAGAAGGATGCAGCCGAGCAAGTACATAAGTGCGACCGGTGCCAAAGACACTCCTATTGGCCAGCTACAACCCTTTCGGCCCTTAGCAGCCCATGGTCCTTTGCCAAATGGGGAATGGATCTCCTTGGCCCCTTTCCTCAAGCCACAAGAAACAGAAAGTACCTCATCGTCGCAGTTGATTACTTCACCAAGTGGGTTGAAGCCAAACCATTGGCCACCATCACGACCCAGATGATTCAAAACTTCTTTTGGAAGAACGCCATTTGCCACTTCAACATCCCCCACATGCTTGTCACTGACAACGACAAGCAATTTGACGATGCCAGGTTCAGAGAGTGGTGTGCTAGCCTCAACATCAAGCAATAATATACCTCAGTAGGCTACCCCCAAACTAACGGCCTAGCTAAGGTCACCAACAGGACAATTTTGGATGGACTGAAGACAAGACAAAGCTGTAGAGAAGATGGGCCGAATGGCCCATAGGCTGTTTATCCTTTTTATCTTTTACGTTCTTTGCTGTAATGGGCCTTAATCTGGGCCTATTCTTTCTTATGTTATGTCTTTTTAATTTTCTGCCCAACTAAGGGCTTCTCTGTAAATTACCAAAGTTTAACTTAATAAAATAGAATTAAGGGTGTAAGAGAAGAGATTATGTTCGAAAATCTCTCTCTCTGAACCCAAGTTGCCACCACCTTCTTCTTCATCTTCTCCCCTCTTGAACTCTGATTTCTGCTACTTTTTTTTTTTTTGCATCTTTTTAAACAGTCATTTCTTCTCAAAAGGCTGTTTTTCTTCTTGGTATCAGAGCAGGCTCGTTTTTCCCCTTTTTTTAACTTTTTTTTCCCATACACAGTGTATGGAGAACTGAATCGTATGAATGGTTAGACACCTTTTTCAGCCCAGTTGTTAGTGGTTTCTGGAGAGAAGAGGACTGACTTTGTCGCCCCCTTGACAGATTCAAGTGTGTTGCCCGAAATCCTAATTTTCTGGAGAAATTTGATTACGGGCTCCACGGGGAGTTTGACTTGGGCGCTAGTGACTGAAAGTCTTATCATCCTTCATTTTGAAGATCAAATCAAGTGGATTGGTGTTCTGTGAAGTCTACAAGGAGCGGCTGAGATTTCTCTGTTTCTCCTAGCTTTCGGGTGTGACGTAGGTAGCTGGTACGGATGCATAGAGGTTGGCTCACAACACAGTTTTTGTTCTGTCTTCATTTGTTGTTATTCGAAGTTGTTAGAAGTTATTTTCGAAGTATTTAAGAAGATGAACCCCTCAGAAGTTGAAAACAAGCATGTTGCTGAATCTGGACAGGTTCCGGGAACCTCTGTAGACTCTCTACTGGCTGTGACCATAGTCAAGCTGGATGGAACTAATTATCTGGCTTTGTCACAATCAGTAAAAATTCATATCTACAATAGAGGCAGATGGGGTTTTATCTCCGGGAGCAAGAAGGCTCATTCAGAAGATGATCCATCATATGAAAAATGGATGCAAGAAAATTATACTGTTATTGGATGGCTTGTGAACTCAATGCAACTGCAGATTAGTCAACACTTTTTGTGGATGAATTCAGCAAAGGAAATTTGGGATAGTATTGCTGAAACCTATTCCCAGAAATTAAATGTGGCCAGGGTTTACAAGCTGAGAAGTGATGTGAAGAATTTGAGATAGGGGGAGAAACCGTTAGCTGTTTATTTCTCAATACTGAAGTCTTTATGGAAAGAAATTGATTTGATAGAAGTTGTAGCCTGGGACACCACTAATGATGCTGAGACCTACAGGAAACTTGTCGAGAGAAATAGGGTGTTTGAGTTTTTTACAGGGTTGAATCCAGAGTATGACATCACAAAACAAAAAATTTTATCCAAGGATAGTGTTTCACTGCCTCAAGCCTATGCCTTGGTAAGCAGTAAAGAAAGCAGGAGACTTGTCCAGGTTCAAGGGGCTGGTCTAAATGATCACTTTGCTAATATGGGAATGAAACCCAAGGGAGTTGCAGGGACTCCAAGTAGTTCAGGGAAGAAAGAAATTATTTGTGAGTACTGCAAGAAGCCAAAACACACTAAAGACAAGTGTTGGAAATTGCATCCTGAGCTTCTTCATCTTTGGTTTCAAAAGAAGTCTGATAATATGAAGGCAGGGAGTGCCAATATTGCTGCTGGTCCAGATAGTGACAGATACCAAATTGAAGAGATGACTGCTAGTGAGCAGTTAGCATCTATGAAGGTAGAATATGAGAAGTTTGGAAGGATGATTAGTCACCTAAAGGGTGTGGCCTCTTCTTCCAACCCTCCAGGAAATTCAACATCTTCTGCATTTTCTCATTTAGGTATACGGGCTTCTTCCAATCATGCAACTATTTCAGGTAATCGTAGGATCCCTTGGATTATTGATTCTGGAGCTTCTGATCATATGACCAGCCTTTCCACTTTGTTTGTTTCTTATGATTTATTTCCTGGCCGTGACAAAATCACCCTAGCCGATGGCTCCCTTGCCTCTTATCTCCGGCAAGGGAACCATCAAGGCTACAGATTCCTTGGTACTTCCCTCTGCTCTTCATGTACCCAAGCTAAATACTAATTTGTTATCTGCAAGTAGCCTAACTAAGTCATTGAACTGCTGTGTAACCTTCTTTCCTTCCTACTGTGTTTTTCAGGATCTGGAGTCTCAGAAAGCGATTGGGAGTGGCCATGAGGCGAAGGGAATATATCTGCTAGACACTCCTGGACAAAGCCATGGACCACCTCAAAAAGTTGCTTTTGGGTCTACATCTACAGAGTCCATTAGTCGAGTCATGTTATGTCATTTTCGTTTGGGTCATCTTTCTTTTTCTGCATTAAGTCATTTATTCCCAAAACTGTTTAAGGGAATTAGTCTGTCCAGTCTTCATTGTGAGTTGTGTGAGTTGTCAAAACATTGTAGAAGCAATTATCCTCTAAGTAATAAAAGATCTTCTTCTCCATTTCATATTGTGCACTCTGATGTGTGGGGGCCTTACCACTTACCTTCTATGGGTGGCTACAAATATTTTATCTTGTTCATTGATGACTTTTCTCGGTTCACTTGGATATTTTTGATGAAGTCTCGTGATGAAGTTCCCAGACTTGTGAGGCAATTCTATGAATTTGTCCTAACCCAGTTTGATACCAAAATTAAAATTTTCAGATCAGACAATGCAAAAGAATATTTTGAAAAAAACCTGACCTACTATCTCAGTGACTTGGGGGTTATTCACCAAAGCTCTTGTGTTAGGACCCCAGAACATAATGGAGTTGTTGAAAGAAAAAATCGGCATATTGTTGAAGTTGCAAGAAGTATTTTATTTGCCTCACATGTCCTTACAAAATTTTGGGGTGATGTTGTTCTCGCTGCAACCTACCTAATCAACCATATGCCATCCAAGGTTTTGGGGTTTAAGTCTCCCTTCAGTCTTCTTCATCCGAGCAAGGATCTTTTTCCTATTCCTCTTCGTGTCTTTGGCTGCACTTGTTATGTACATATCCCAAGTGTCCAGAGACATAAATTTGAACCAAAAGCCCACAATTGTATCTTCCTTGGTTATTCCCCCACACAAAAGGGTTATGGTTGTTTGGATCTGAAGACTAGCACTCGGTATGTCTCAATGGATGTCACATTTGATGAACTCTCTTCTTTTTATGATTCTTCTCAGGAGAGGAATTGTCCAAAGGGGGAGAATTTGTCACAGTTATTTGCTCTTCCCCTTCCTATCCCAGTTGAGTCTTCTGTTGAGACTCTTCCTCATTCAAATGAGTCAAAGGAGGATCAGTCATTTCATTCTCATTTCAGTGTTCCTATCCCTCCTTTACCTCCTCGTCCTCTTTTTAATCCTAGGTTGTACCAACAACAGAGAACCAGAAGTGAGCAGATTGTTTACCCTACAACACATGAGCCTCTTGCACTTCCAGTCACAGAAGAGACAACAGGTACTGATACAGCCCCTTTGGAGTCATCCTTCCCAGACCTTGATATCCCTATTGCTATTAGGAAAGGAAAAAGGAAATATACTGCACATTGCATTTCCAAACACTTTTCGTATAGTTTGCTCTCTCCTTCATATTTTGCCTACCTTTCTTCTGTTGCTTCTAACCCAATTCCCAGGTCTATGTCAGAAGCTCTTAATATTCCAGAATGGAGGAATGCTATGAGAACAAAAATTGATGCCCTACACAAGAATGACACTTGGGAAGTGGTTGAATTGCCTGAAGGGAAGGATCCAGTAGGCTGTTAGTGGGTTTTTACTATCAAATATCATGTTGATGACACCATTGAAAGGTACAAGGCTAGGCTGGTTGCAAAAGGTTATACACAGACATATGGAATTGATTATCTGGAGACCTTTGCTCCTGTTGCAAAGATGACTTCTGTGAGAGTTCTACTTGTTGGTTCGACTGTCTTAATTTGTATGTTTATCCTTGTTGGGTCTTAAGTCATTAGTTATTGGGCCTTAGTTACTGGGCCTAATCTTATTTAGTGTTTATTTGACTAGGTGTCCCTCCACTAATCAGGGGCATTCTGGTCTATTTATGTAACATTA
>NW_010729081.1:6021892-6109381 GCF_000365185.1 Nelumbo nucifera
AAGTCATCTTGTGGGCAAGTATGTGGTGCTCCAAGGAGAGATTGCAAGCATACATGCACTGCTGCTTGTCATCCATCGACACCCTGTCCTGATCTAAGATGTGGTTTCCCTGTGACAATCACTTGTTCTTGTRGACGAATAACTGCAACGGTCCCTTGTGATGCTGGAGGGGGCTTTCACGTGGATACCATATTTGAAGCTTCTGTTATTCAAAAGTTGCCAGTGCCTTTTCAACCTGTTGAAGCAAATGGCAAGAAGGTCCCTCTGGGCCAGAGGAAGCTCGTTTGTGATGATGATTGTGCTAAGATGGAGCGCAAACGGGTCCTTGCAGATGCTTTCAATATTACTCCCTTAAACTTGGATGCCCTTCATCTTGGTGAGAACTCCACTGTTTCTGATCTGCTTGCAGACCTGTTTAGGCGAGAYCCAAAATGGGTATTGTCTGTTGAGGAGAGGTTCAAGTTTTTGGTGCTTGGGAAGACTAAAGGAGGTACCACAAGTGGTTTAAAGGTTCATGTTTTTTGTCCAATGCTGAAGGAGAAGAGAGATGCTGTAAGGCAACTTGCRGAGAGATGGAAGCTTTCAGTTAATGCAGCAGGGTGGGAGCCAAAGCGGTTCCTAGTGGTTCATGTTACACCCAAGTGTAAAGTACCAGCTCGAGTTCTTGGAGCCAAGGGTTCTGTTCCTTTAAACGTCTCCCATCCATTGGCCTTTGATCCCTTGGTTGACATGGATCCAAGGCTTGTTGTGTCTCTTTTGGATCTTCCAAGGGATGCCGATATAAGTGCATTGGTCTTGAGGTTTGGTGGAGAGTGCGAATTAGTTTGGTTGAATGATAAAAATGCTTTGGCTGTGTTTAGTGATCCTGCCAGGGCAGCAACTGCTTTAAGGCGGTTAGATCATGGTTCAGCATATCATGGTGCTTCTATGGTTCTTAACAATGGTGGTGCATCAGTGTCATCTTCTGKTGCCAATGCATGGGGAGCAACAGGAGTTGCCAAGGAAGGAGCAATAGTTGCTGGTGTGAAGTGTAACTCATGGAAGAAGGCTGTTGTGCAAGAACCCAATTGGGGGRAAGATTCTTGGGGTGGTGAAGATTGGTCCCATGGTGTGACTAATATGCAGGTGTCTGTGTGGAAAGGGAAGGAAACTCCAATTGCTGTTTCAAGCAACCGGTGGAACATTCTTGATCCTGATGCACTTCCCACATCAGCCACTACCTCCTTGGTTGGACATGAGGATAAGAGTAACCATGGTATATCAGGTTCTTCCACGACAGATCTGGAACCGGATGCATGTGGCTCAAATTCAATGGGACATCCTAGAAGGGGTCTTGATGAAACAGAGCTGTCTGAAGTAATAGATGACTGGGAGAAAGCTTTTGAATAAGAGAGGATGAGACGTAGGATACAAGGGAAAAGAAGGAAGTAGATATGAGTATGCATTCATAGTAGTAAATGATTTACTTGATTCGGTTATTATATGCTTTGATGGCTTCAATTCTGTTTTTCAAGGTGAATGTACTGTGACAGTTAAGGGAATAAAAGTATACTAATATGGAATTTCGTTGTGTAAATCCAATTATACTAATTTTGGATGAATAATTTCATGGTGCAAGTTTTGGTTCTGAATTTTGATTTGCATTTTGTGTTCTTCCATTTTATTTGTATGTTTGTGAGGCTTATAATTTGATGACTCAGAAAGATTAATGCAAAATTTGGATATACTTCTTCCATTAGGTATGTACTCTGAAGATTCTTATCCAAGTCTATAAATCCATCAGCAGTTAATCATATTTTATCATCATCATTTGATGTGAAATCAAAGCATCATAGAATGAGATAATAGAGAATATCCAATCATATTACAATCATTRTATCACAAGAAATTGGTCAGCAGTAGCGAGGTGTTCATCTTTAAAGGACAAATCAATTACAAGCTGGTCTCCTCCATCCGGAGGCTCACTAAAGTTGAACTTTGATGGATGTAGCATGGGTAATCCAGGATTATCCGGAATGGGGGGGGTGCTTTGAGAAATGAGAAGGGAGATATTTTGGTGCTCTACTCAGGTCCCTTGGGAATTGGGGACTTCATCAGGGCAGAACCTTTAGCTGCTGTACAAGGGGTGCAATTTGCAAACCAGYTGGGVGTACARCACCTAAYAATCGAGGGGGATTCCAAAGTGGTGGTGGGTTGGTTGAAAAATCCTGAAGAGGCTATGTGGCGTTACAAGAATGAAATGAAGAAATTTAGTTGGTTGACAAGGAATATATTGGTCACTGTACAGTGGGTGGGGAGATCAGCAAATACTTTGTCAGATGTGTTAGCTAAGCAAGGGGTAGATAGGGAAGAATTATTTTGGGCTCAGTTGTGATTCTTGCTTTTCTTTTCTAGTTTACTTGTAAGATTCAAGGAGGGGCTGCAGCTCGTGCCTCTCGCTGGGATGTTGTATGAAATCACTCTAAATTTGCTTCTGAACTAATAAATTTATTATCATTCATAAAAAAAAAGGAGTAAGGCCATAACTGGGACATGGTATTCTCTGGATATTCCAAGTCCTTGTGCTTCTCAGACATCATCAGTGAAAGAAATTCAAAAAAAAACATGCAATTGGTAGGAGTCTTAGACAGGGAAATGGCTGTTTGGGGTTCTATTTGTAAGCTTAGGGGCATGTTCCTTGGTGATTTAGCCTTGCTTTCACTTGGTCATTTGCATTCTTCTTCCTTTCTGAAGTATTTTTCTCTGTTATACTAAGTACAACATTTGGGAAGCGGTGCTACTATCTCTCTCACTTATAAAATAATCAACCCAGGCAGATAAGGCTCAAAGAAAAATAAAGAAACAAGAAAGAAAATAGAAAACTAAATTAATGAGCTTGTTCAAAGATCATAAGGAAATAAGAACTAGGCCACAATTGCTGAACCACAGCAAGAGCAGATTTATAAATTAACATGTTCACCAATATCTAGATTCTATTTTTAAGACAAATGTCATGTTGAAAGATCAGTGAAGAGGTACTAATATTTTCTTTTTTTCTTTTTTTTTTCCCTTTACTAACAGGTACCCAGATGATCCCTATGACTGGATATAGGATTTAGACCTAGATAGAAGACAGAACTATCTTGTGGGGGTTGCTCCTGGCACAGAAAGAATCAATACCTCCAAGAACATAGACATAAGAATGCATGAATTCCCACCTGTTAAGGTAATGCAGACTGCTGTTGTTGGCAACAAAGGGAAACTCAGCTACAGGCTAAATCTTGAAGGTTTTCCTTCTAATGCTCGAGCTTATGCATATTTTGCTGAAATTGAAGATTTGGCTAAGAATGACACTCAGAAATTTATTATGCAGCGACTTCGAGTGCCAGGTTATAACAGTATCATAGTAAACATTATTGAGAATTCCAATGGGAGCTATACTCTTTAAGAACCCAGCTATATGAACATATCCCTGGATTTTGTACTGTCATTCTCACTTGTCAAAACTTTAGATTCTACTCGTGGACGACTCCTAAATGCAATTGAAATCAGTAAATATGTTCAGATTGTCCCAAAGACAGAAAGCGAAGATGGTAAATCTATTTAATGATTTCATTTCTGCCTTGTTGCAGTTACTCAGATTATCTCTTCATCATTTCCTGTCAGTTATATATGATCTAATGAGTAATAGTGTTCTCAATTGGATTTTATAACTTTGGATATCCTACGATCCTTGTCCCATGGAAGTGATTGGACTCATGTGGAAGGTGATCCTTGTAATCCAGCTCCATGGAATGGGTTATATGCAGCTCCGGCACACCGCCAAGAATTACTAAGCTGTAAGTCTTTCATACCTTGTCTCGAGAATACAAATTCCAGTTGATGCATTGCCATATTAAATAAATGGCATATTAAGCTATAATATGCACAAATGGTACATTGATATAACATGCTTCCAGAAGCATATTTGTTTATGCAGAGAAAGAGATCAGAGCCAACAGATAATTGCTGTCGCCTCTGAGATGAAAAAGAAAAAAATGTATTCAGTTATAAGATCCTATAATCCAACTCATAGCTGATTGTTAGGATGATCATCCTTTGGTTCATTTGTAATGCTAGAAAAGATCTCCCATGCACGATCCCTCTAATGGTAGTTCATGTCCATTCCCTCCTGCACATGTGTGCCCCATGTATCACTGTTTCTTTGTGCCATGATGAGAATCTACGACAGGAAGGGTTGCCATCAAAGCACCAATTAAAACCAGGCTTCTTTAGACAACTATTGACAAAACCCACTCTTTGATGCACTTGAACATGGAATTGCTTTTTTTGTCTTTTATTAAAATACTTAAAAGGATAGTTCAGTTGACATTACTTGAAAAGTCCAGTCTGTATTGCACTATATTTTAAAGTAGAATGTTTAAAAAAGTCCTGACTTTTAGTGAGTATATAAAATTTACCAATATGAAAAAATAGCTATTACATAATGAACCTGCTATAATAACTGTATAATTGTTCTGCATGCTCAACAGTGCTCTCTCTGAAAAGAATTTGAAGGGAGAAATCCCAAATGAGCTTGAGAACTTGGATAGTTTGATAGTATTGCAAGTGCTGATGAGCTTTAAGTGATTCATTTCTTTTTCTTTTTTGTTTTTCTTTTTATTTTCCATGTCCCAATTGATAATTTCATATCCAGTGCATCACTTTTGGCCTATTAGGTGGCTGGATGGTAACTCCTTCACTGGGCCAATCCCTGACTTAAGTAACCTTGTCAACTTCACTATTGTGTAAGTTCTTTTCGTTTTTCGTTTCTTCTCAGTTCATGATTTGAAATTTCATGTACATATACTCAAAGAGAGGACCATAATTTCTTAGTTATGCGTATCTATCAAAAAAAATTTTCTTAGTTATGCTTGGTTTTCTACGGGAATATGTAGGCATCTGGAGAACAATGGACTGACAGGTACACTGCCTTCTTACCTGGCTGATTTGCCAAGCATAAATGAATTGTATGTAGTATGTTAACTTTTACCATGAGTTAAAAACTTAAGTTTTACTTTTGTCAGCTAAGGCAGTAGTTCTGTTTTGCCATCTGATTTTAAAGTTGACACTCAATACAATAGTTCTGTTTCCTCTCACTAGAATTCCTTTTCTCTAATTATGATTGCCATATTCAAAGTATTATACTTGTACCACTCATAGGTCCATACTAACTTTGAAGTCCTTGTGTGGCAGGTATGTCCAGAACAATTCTTTAAGTGGAGAAATACCGCCGACATTTCTTACTGGAAAAATAGTATTTAAGTAAGTCACCAAGTATATATAATGCTAAACATTTTTTTGATCAATATGTAATGCTAAACACTAAAGACATAGAGAATACATTTTTCATGAAATAGGCCATTTCCCTTCACCTTTCCAACTGGAATAACTCAAACCCTCCTTGTGTTGTAATAAGAATAAACTAATGGTGCTAAATGGCATACATAATTTGCATATGTATATGCATATATGCCAATGTTCTTCATTACTGTTCCTCTTAAACATCACTTTTATAAAACAGGTAGTTGCTTCACAATGGGCTAAATCTTGGAGTTGTCCTCCCAAAAATTCAGAAATGAAATATGATTGACTATTTGGACACTTACCGGGGTTTAATCCACAAAATCATTAGCATCTCAGTTATATAGAATGTTGAGTTTGTTAATTGGATGGATTCAGTGTCAAGTGGGGTAAGAGGAGTTAAAAGTTTCAAAGATTGACTAAAAGAAATAGTTTCAAACAGGAGTGAAAAGCAAACTAAATGATATATCATGTTTTTCATAAACAACTTTCTAAAAAGAATGTATTCTATAGTAGAAATTCCATGGACAAGGACAGAATCCAATTAGAACCTGGATGTATCCCAATAGATGAAAAAAGCACACTGTCACAGCAAGGACAAGTATATTGATGGTAACTACCTAATAATGAAGGTAGTAAGAATAGTTTTATAAACCATAACAATAGTAACAATAGTAAACAATGACAAAAAAAAATGAAATAGCATTGACATAAAGGAATAGTTTTTATATAACAATATTATATTATTGCATTAATGTCATGGTTCTGACAATCTACAATAAAACTTTGCTTAACAGCTATAACTTTCCCATTTGCAGGTATGATAGCAATTCTCAGCTAGTTCAAAGGGGCCACCACAACAGGAATTCTAAATTGATAATTTGGGCTTCAATTGGAGCAGTTTCAGTTTTTGCAGTTCTGCTCCTAGGAAGCTTATTACTGTTATGTAATGCTCCAGGAAAGTCATATCAGGAGAAGAGTAATAACAGATGTATATTTTCAATACTTTCCTCTTTACTTTGTCAAAAATAAGCCATCATTTTCCATGCCCATGCATAGGGTATATGTGATCAATATTGCATCTCAACATTTTACTTTCTTCTGCTCATTAGGTAATTCTGCACATGTAATATCAAAGCGTTCATCTTCCTACTCTCTTTTTCATGGTGGATCCCTGATGGATGAAGCTCTAGATATGGCTTACTATATCACACTCTCAGATATAGAAGAAGCTACTCAAAATTTTTCAAAGAAAATTGGGAAAGGAAGTTTTGGACCTGTCTATTATGGCAAGATGAAAGATGGAAAAGAAGTGGAAGTTAAGATCTTGGCTGATGCATCTAGCCATGGGAACCACCAGTTTGTCAATGAGGTAAACCTGTTTATTTCATTATTCCCTTCCATATGCTTGATCTGTACTTGGATTGCATGCCAAAACTCTCACAGTTCCTCATACAACCTCCATACATGCCTAACAATGTTTTTCCACTCCATTATCTCCAAAGCCATTTCTCTAGTAGTTCGTGATTCATCCTTCTCAAAGATCAAATACCTGTACCAAAACTAAATTTTATTGGATTGTGACGGTGGATATAGTTTTGGTTGGCCAGAACTCAAGTGGGTTTTCTGCATTAATTTTTTGGTTTGTGGGCCATCCTCAATCCTGATTGCCAACTGTTGTAAAGGACCAGAAGGGGCCATTACCCAATGTTGGTCCTGTTTATCTTGGCTCTGGGGAGTAGTGGACTGGATATGGACCTAACTTTTGGCATTTTTTTGCACAAAGTGGCCATCTTAGATTTGATGGTGCAAGTTGGAAACTAGTACCCTAAATCTAGGGTTTGTATGAGAAAGAAAGAAAGAGAGAAAGAAGTAGAGGAATGTGTCAAGTGGTGTATTGTTGCTACTGTTCACACCCTCAAAAGGCACTTTATATTTTGAAACAAGAAATTACAAATAGGTCCCTACTTGGGCGCCCAAATACAAAGAGTACAAAGGGAAGAGGTAAAGACTTAAAAACCCTTGCCTAAACTTTCTCAAAACTCCCCCTCAAGTTGAGCATATATGTCAATCATGCCCAGCTTGGCAAGGTTCTTAGAAAACTTTGGGTGGTGAACACCTTTAGTGAGGCAATCGGCTTGTTGGCCTTCTGATCTTACAAAAGGAAGGCAAATCTCTTCACTAGCAATTTTTCTCTAGTAAAGTGTCTGTCCACCTCAATATCCTTTATACGATCATGTTGAACAGGATTTTGGACAATGTTTATGGCTGCTTGATTGTCACAATATAGTCTCATTGGGATATCCGCTTGGATGACCGTCTCGGCCAATAAGGTCTTCAACTAGAGTAGTTCAGACACTCCATGAGCCATTGCCCAGTATTCTTTTTTTGAAAAAAGGTTAACTTTATTCGAGAAAAAGAAGAGGTACATGAGGAGATGTACACAACATTTAGACACTCAGAAAGTTACATAGGTAGAAAACTATCACTAAATAAGTAATCCCTGTAAGCGCCAGATTTAGCTAGATTGTCAGCTTCAGAGTTTAGCTCCCTCGGAATCCAGATACATGTGAGCATTCAAGGAGAAGAGGATGTCTCTCGCTTCATCCAAGTGGTGAGCTATGGCCCAAGGCCCACTGTCAGGATTAGAAAGCCAATTAATGGTGTTGGCTGAATCTCCTTTAATGGTAAGATTTAATAAACCCAGGTCTTTTGCAATCCTGATGCCGGTTAAAACTGCCATGACTTCAGCCTTTGTTGAGGAGGCTATCCCGATCGGCCCACTAAGAACCCAACTAATAATACCATCTCTTCTTCGAATTACACCTCCAATACCCGCTGCACCTGGGTTTCCAAAACCAGTCCCATTAAATTACAAGGTCGTCTCTCCTTCCTCATTAGATCTGAAACTACGGGAAGTGTTGAGGTGTATGTGATTAGAGTGAAGAAAATTTCCGGTGTTTTTTTGGAGGTCATCTAATGTGACACCTTTGAAATAAATTGAGTTGGAAGTCCACAAGAAGCATCTGTAACAGATTAGAGAAATCATCTAATGTGACACCTTTGGAGGTCATCTAATGTGACACCTTTGAAATAAATTGAGTTGGAAGTCCACAAGAAGCATCCTTAACAGATTAGAGAAATCAGCTCTTCATAGTTTTTTGTTTTGTTGGTAAAAACCCGGTTGTTTCTCTCTTCCTAAATGCTCCAGAAAATAGCATGTGCAACAGATTGCCATAAAGTTGTCCCTCTTTTGCTTAGTCCTCTTCCTGACCATTGCCCTAAGCATTTGACCACATTTTCTAGGAAAACCCAACTGTATAATCTGTATTTAAATATTGTTAAAAAAAATTACAAAATTTTCTAGTTTCCTCACAGTGAAGCAGGATGTGGTTGGTAAGCTGGCCTCCCATACACACACAAAAAAAAAAAGAAAACAGACCCTGGAAGGGATATGAGCACACTAAATTCTCTTGTAGGGGTACTGATCAGTAGTTTGTTCTTCCCTAACTAAAGCCTTGAAGCAAGATTTGGTTGAAAACTTATCAGATGGGTGAAGGGTCCACACACGAAGGCCAGGGGAATTTTGGGAGAGGTATACCTCTCTCAGGGGTTACCCCACCAAAGGTCAGTCCAAAACTTAATTTTATTGCCCTTTCATACCTTATACCTGATAAAGGAGATCAACAAATTGTAAGTCGAGATTATACCTTTCCAAGGGTGGGTGTCTTTGACCCGATTCAAGTGAAGCTTGCTATCCCAACCATTGGCGTGCTTCCCGTATTTGCTAGTGATTACAGCAGTCCATAGCGCACTTGGTTCTAGAGGGAATTGCCACAACCATTTACTGAGAAGAGTTGTGTTTCTTTCTTTCAAGTGGCCTACTCCCAACCCACCACCCTCCTTTGGTTTGCTAACCTAAGACCACTTCACAAGGTGAGATCCCATTTCCCCACCTCCTTCCCAAATAAAGTTTCTCTAAAGCTTTTCTAACTGAATGGCTATCTTGTTAGGCAAGCGGAAAATAGAAAGGTAGTAGGTGGGAAGGTTTGCCAAAGATGCTCTAATGAGAGTGAGGGCCTGTTCGTTTGCTCTGAAGTTTGACACCTGAAAGTGCAATAATTACATTAATAGGTATGTTGGTATTGGTGAACTTTTCTTTCCTCTAATCTCTGAATGCAGAGAATGTTGTTGTGAACTCTGAATTCTGAATTTTGAAAATTATTAAATATCCATTTTGACCCCATATATTAGAATTTTTGTTTGACTTTTTGAGGGTATCATTGGAAAACAAAAAGTTTTATGATTGCACTTTAAGGATAAGAGATAAGAGGAAACGAACAACCATTTTTCTCTTAAAGTTAAAAGATTCCTCTTAAGACATAAGAGTTAAGAGGAAACGAACAGGCCCTAAGTCTCCCCCCTTTGGGCAGGTAGTTCCTTTTCCATGTGGCTAACTTCTTCTCACATTTTTCTAGTATTGGTTCCCAAAAACTTTGATTTCTTGGATTCCCTCCAAGAGGCATCCCCAAATAGGAAAAGGGGAGATTCTCTACTTTGCATCCCAAGATCTCTGTGAAAGTATTAAAGGAGTGTGCACTAGCTAGATTTAGTCCAACGATACTACTCTTAGAGAAGTTGACTTAAAGTCCAGAAATCTATTCAAAGCAGGTGATGACCCTTTTCAGATTTGACACAATTTCTTCGTCAACCTCTAGGAAAAGGATAGTGTCATCGGCAAATTGGAGGTGAGAAATCTGAGTGGCTTCCCGTCTGACTTCAAAACCTCTCAATAGTCTTAGAGAAATAGCCTTATTCACCAGTTGGCTAAAAATTTCTGTGACTAGAGTAAAAAGCAATGGGGAGAGGGGGCAGCCTTGTCTTAGACCTTTTGGTTACCCATTAAGTAGTACTGAGAACCAGGTGGAGCTTATACATCCCTCAACCCACTGAATCCACTAATTTCCAAACCCCGTTAGTCTCATGGTTTCCATGAGACACTCCTAGTCTACTTTGTCATATGCTTTTTCCAAATCGAGTTTCACAATCACACCTGGTTTGCCATTCAACTTCCTCTCTTCTACGCATTCGTTTGCTATTAATATGCTGTCAACAATTTGTTGCCCTTTGACGAATGCAAATTGATTTGGGGAGATGATTTCACCTAAAACTTTCTTTAATCTTTCAGCTAGAACCTTTGCTAAAATTTTGTACATACTCCCAATCAAGATGATAGGTATAAAATCTTTTGCTTCTAAAGAACCCTTTCTCTTGGGAATCAAGCATATGAAATTAGAGTTGTTTCCTTTGTTGATAATGGCTGAATGATAGAAATCATTAAACACCCGTATAAAATTTGATCTGATAATGCTCCAACAAATCTGATAAAAGCAAATTGGGAAACCATCAGGGCCAGGGGCTCTATCTCCATCCATGCTAAAAACTGCATCCGTCACTTCTTGTTCTTGAAACTCTCTTTCTAACCACGATCTGTTCTCCTCCGACAGTGTGAGCCCTTCCCAAAGGCTTAAAGTGAGTTCTCTGTTTTCTTTCTTTGAGTAAAGGTCTTTGAAGAAGTATAAGAAAGCTTCAGAGATTTCCTCAGGGTCCTCCAGTTCTCGTTGCTTGACTTTTAATTTTGTTATAAGATTTCTTTTCTTCCTACCAGATGCATATATGTGAAAGAACCTGGAGTTATTGTCCCCCCCCTTTAACCATCTAGCCCTAGATCTTTGTCTCAAGTAAACTTTTTCTTTCCTTACCACATTTTCCCATTCTTTTCTTAGCCCAAATCATCTCCTTTCATTCTCATCTAGATGACCAATCTGCTCCTTCAGGTCTAAATCTCCAACTCAGATAGGAGTGCTGATTTCTCTTCCTTGAAGGCTTTAAATTCCTCTTTGGCCCACCCTTTTAATTTCCTTTTTACAAATTTTAATTTTTCCCAGAATCTGTAACCTGGCCAACCTTCTGTCTTACATTCCTCCCACCACGAGGCAAGCTTTTTGCAGAAGTCTTTGTGTTTTGTCCAAAATTTTTCCAACCTAAAAGGGGTTTTCCCTCTAACCACCTAATTTGTACTTACGGTGATAGGCCAGTGATTAGAAGTACAATGGGAGCGGATCTCCTGAAAAGTTAGGGGGTATTGGGCTTCCCAATCTGAAGTAATTAAAAATCTGTCAAGCCTACAACTTAAGGCATTTTCTTGCATGTTCGACCAGGTAAAATTACCATTCCTTAGGGGGAGGTCGTGTAGCCTGTGTCTGGAAATGAAGTTGGAGAACTCCCTCATGCTTCAATCTACCTTCTTCCCATTGGAGTGTTCTTGACTGAATCTCGTGACATTGAAGTCTCCTCTCACACAGTAGGGAAACTCATCATGTTCATGCAAGGAATCCAGTTCTTCCCAAAATCTACTCCTATTCAATGGAGCATTAGGGCCATAAACTGCTGTTAGAATCTAGGTGAACTCATCTTTGTTTTTGAAAAGTATTGAAAGGGAGAATTCACCTTTATCAACTTCCATTCCTGAAACCACGTCTTCTCTCCACATGACAAGGATCCCTCCTGAAGTGCCTATGGTTGGGAGGGCAGTCCATTTTCTGCCTCTTAAACCCCAGATTGCTTTGATTAATTTCTTGTCCACCTCTTCTTTTTTGGTTTCTTGTAACAGAATAATGTCAGGATTCTCTCTTCGAAGGGTGTCTTTTACTAAGCTTCTCTCAATTTCACCATCCAGCCCCCATACGTTCCAGCTCAGGATCTTCATCTTAAACTCTGTTGGTCTTACCCTTACATATTCTTCTACTCCCTTCTCCTGCACAGTCCATATTTTGATTAGCTATACCCCATTGTAACCTCTTTAATTCCCTACTCGGTCCCTTTTTCAACTTTTTCTTGGTTCCTGATATCTCCCGGGCAACTCCCTTACCTCGTATGTTATTTCATTCTTTACTAGAGGCCTTGTCGGAGTCACAATGCTGGAGACCTAGTTTTTTGGCCATCTTTGTGACTTCGTCATCATTCTGTTCCCTCCTAGGTTGACTATCCAAGTCCTTGGACACTGAAGTTGAACCCGAAACCTCCACAAAATCACCTTTGTTTGGGAAAGCCATTGGTTGGGATAGTTGGTCACCTAAACCTAGAACACAAGGACAACAAGGGTGGTAATGAGAAGGTGAATCACGATAATGATAAAAACAAGAAGAAAGTTCTGGATTTGAAAAGGGAGTGGAGTTAGAGAGATTTGCGAATTGGTTGTGCGGTAAGTTTCTTCCTCGTCCATCCCCAAGGCTTTTGTTGGCGGAAAGATTTCCGTAATCTGGATCTACCAAACGAACATCTTCCAACATTTCTACACTTCCCCACACTTCTCTTTCTGCAAAGAGGACTTTGGATCTGTTGAGAGCTATCTCCCAGTATCCATCTCTGATTCTGTCCTATAAGTGCTTTGGTCTTCATCCGACTCAGATTCGTCTTCTCTAGAGGAGCTTGGGATCAAGCTCTGCAACGGTGTAGGGGGTCGGTGGACTCCTTTTCTGCAAGCATTTAGACTTGGGGGAGTTGTAGGGATGTTTTGTTCGTTGAAGGTTGGTGTCGATGGAGGGCTTAAGCTGGAATGGCCTTTTTTCTCAGTCCAAAGGTGAGTGACAGCCCGATGGTTTGATGGGTTGCTTAACCGGGTTGGGTTTAGGTAACCGGTAAGACTTCATAGCACCTGGGTCCGAAAAAATAGGCTCTGAAACGGGCTTTGGAACATGAACCAAGGTTTCATTCAATATTTGAAAACTTTTCCTTTTATGGCTCCTGGAATAGAGCTTCTCTCCTCTTCCTTAGAAGTTACCTGGCAGGGAAAGGTTTTGCTTCTTCCTTGCTTTACACGCCTCTACAATAACCACCACCTTTTTGTCGTCCTTAGCACAAATGCTTCCTGCACCAGCACGGGCTTAGCTAAGGCTACAAGAGTACCCCGAGTTCGAGAGTCGTTGCTCCAAGTTGACTCGGTGGATGGGGAAGATGACTCAGTTTTCTTCTCTACTTCGATCATGGCAAAGAACCAGACGTTTCTGTCTAGGATTAGTATCGACCGGGGGATGGAGTGAACTCCTCGGTTTTTCACCTTTAAGCGAGCAAAGCTCAGCTCCGACCAGTCTTTGGTTTTGGGGTCAATGTCTTCCATCCCTCCACATAAGCTTCCTATCAAAGAAAACACCTCCTCCGACCATAGATGGAACGGGAGGCCGTGAACTAAGATCCAACCATCAAAACTTAGAAGGGACTGTGTTAACAGTCGGCCACCACCGATCAATCTTCACCCACCTGCCATAGACGAGAATCTTCTCCAACCTCACCCAAACAGAGACTAGATCTTCGGACGAGGCAAAACCCACAACTCTGTTTCGGGAGAAGGGGTGGAGAAGTAAGAGTTCCGGGGAATGAAGGTTAGATGATATTCCTAGCTCGCGTTCCAAGTTAGGTCATCAGTTTTGGAGCACACAAAAGCATTTTTCCATTTGCCGAAGGGTCTCGGTTGATTGGCTATGGAGATGTGGGCTGAACCGCCAGCTTTAACGACTCTGCTTGTTGCCGATAAGGATGGAAATTCCCCTTGTAAGGGAGCTTCAGAGGTTGTCAATCCAGGACTCGGGAGAAGTAAGTTTAACACTTCAGCAAAAGTTTTCCAACCTGATTTCCTTGCTTCTTCGAGGATGCAAATGCCTCTAAGTTTTTGAGCAAGCTCCCAACAACTTAAACGAATGAACCTACCCCATCTGTTTTCGTTTAGTTGAAGAAGCACCTTCCTTTTGCGGGCGTTCTTTCGTTCCTTTACCAAACTCTTTTGATCTTTGACCGCATCTCGAAGAAAATCTCCCAACCATTTCGCCTCTTCTACTGACAGTGAGATTTTTGACCAAGCACCTCTACCTCTCTCAATCAACGTCAAAACACCACCGTGTTTATGGAGTGATGATTCAAACTCAAAAGTTTTTGATCCTATTGCTACTAAACGGCGCATGTTTATGAGACTTGTCGCCGGAGTTAACATTGCTACTAAAAGTGTTTTGCCTCAGCACTAGAACGAGCAACCACAGGTTGTTTCTTACTTCTCCATGAAACCACGTTGCCTCCGACTAATGCACAATAACTAGATGTTGATCTTCTATCATCAATGGACCCTGCCCAATCTGCATCCGTGTAAGCCTCAATCTTTAGATGGTTGTGGTTGGAATACAACATCCCTTTACTAGGGCATCCTTTTAGATAGGCTAAAATTCTATTAACTGCCTGCATATGAGAGGTCCTAGGTTCATGCATATATTGGCTAACCACTCCAACAACGTAGGATATGTCAGGTCTAGTCAAACATGGATGCAGAAGGCGGCCCACCAATCTTTGATATACCCCTTTGTTTGGAAGAGCTTCTCCTTCAGTAGCACTCAACTTGTGGTTGGGATCAATTGGAGTTTCTACAGGTTTACACCCTAATTTTGCAACTTCATGAAGCAAGTCAAGTACATATTTCCTTTGTAATAGAAAAATTCCCTTCTTAGATCTTGCAACTTCAATGCCAAGAAAGTATCGAAGATCACCAAGGTCCTTAATCTCAAATTTGGAAGCAAGGAAGGACTTTAACTAGGAGATACCTGTGATATCGTCACCTGTCATGACAATGCCATCAACATTGTTACTCTTCCATAAACTCTTCTAATGAATAAAGTGTGGTCTGCCTGAGATTGAGAAAACCAAGCTCTAGGAGATTGCTTGAGCCCATACAAGGACTCTTTAAGTGACAAACTTTTCCTTCATTGTTAGGAAAGCTCACCCCAGGTGGTAAGTTTATATACACTTCCTCTTGTAAGTCCTCATTGAGGAAGGCATTCTTTACATCCATTTGATATGAAGACCAAGAGTAATGGGCAGCAAGAGACATGATCACACGAATAGAGTTCATTTTAGCAATTGGAGCAAAGGTTTCCAGATAATCAATTCCATAAGTTTGTGTGTATCCTTTGGCTACAAGCCGAGCTTTGTATCTCTCAATCGAGTCATCTGCCTTGTGCTTAATAGTGTAGACCCACTTACACCCAACAAGTCTCTTATCCTTAGGACATGGAACAACTTCCCAAGTTTGGTTCTTTATCAGGGCCTCCATCTTTTGGTTCATAGCTTCCTTCTAATGAGGGGACTGCATTGCCTTTGTAACACTGTGAGGGATGGAAGCATAAGAGATGGCAGAAATATAGGCACAATAGGAAGGTAAGAGAGCACCATAAGACACATAGTTAGTAATAGGAAACTTGCTACATTTCCTCTTCCCTTTTCGAATGACAATAGGAAGATCAAGGTCAATATCAGTAATGGAATTATCAGGAGGTTCAAGATTACCTGAGTCTGGGAGATCAGATTGTGATGGGCGTTCTACTTTAGGAGCCACCCTCTTACTACGCCTGATGAAAAACTGCTTCCAGGACCGAGGCCGATACATAGGAGGAGGAGGAGAAGGAATACCATCGTTATAGGGAAGAGAGGGAGGAGAAGGAGGAACAAAAGAGATAGGGACAGGAAGGCAGAAGGGAGTCCGATCTTCACTTGCATTCTCCCCCTGAAGAGAAGGAAGGGATGATTGGAAAAAAAGAGGACTCCAAAAAGGTAACATCCTTAGAGACATATCTCTTGCCAGAGAGAGAATCAAAGCATCTATAGCCTTTCTGGATAGGGGAGTAACTAAAGAAGACACATTTTAACTGACTTAGGGTCAAACTTATGCTGGGAAGGACTCATATAATGAACTAAACAAACACAATCAAAGATTTTAAGGGGGAGATTGAAAAGAGGTTCATCAGGAAAGAGAAGTTGATGAGGAGACTAAAGATTAAGGGTCCTTGAAGGAAGTCTGTTGATGAGATACACAGATGTCTCCCCATGTTCCCTCTTTTTTTCTTAATGAATTCTGGTTAAATTTTCTCAAAAAAAAAAAAGATACACAGATGTCTCAACATCACCCCAGAAACGGGTGGGAACATGAGTCTAAAATAGTAAACCTCAATCAACTTCAACCACATGCCTATTCTTCCTTTTAGCTACTCCATTTTGTTGTAGAGTATGACTACATGAACTCTGGTGAATAATGCCCCGATCTTCAAGAAATCTATGCAAATGATGTTCAAAGTATTCCTTGGCTTTGTCAGATCTTATTATCTTAATTCTTTTCTCAAACTGTGTCTCTACCATATTCATGAAGTTTTGAACCACCATAGGAACTTCATCTCGACTTCTCATCAAGTAGAGCACTAGAGCCATGTATATCGATTGCAGTCATCAATGAAGAGGATGAAGTATTTATACCCACCCATGCAAGGGATAACATATGGGCCCCAAACATCAGTATGAATCAAATGAAAAGCAACATTACTTCTTTTACTACTCGCAAAATATGTGGTTTTACATTGCTTTGATAGATGACAAACTTCACATTCAAAGTTCAACTTTGACATTGAGTCAAATAAGTTTAGAAACAAAAGTTTTACAGAATTGAAAGACATATGACCAAGATGACAATGCCATAATTTCAAAAGACTCATTTTCTCATTTGAACAAGACTTAGTCTGGCTCGATAATCCATGCTCTGAAGGTCCATCAAAGAGGTAGGCTCTACTAGCTTCATGCCCACTTCCAATCATCTTCCCGTGCTCAGGTCCTGAAAAACACAATGGGTAGGAAAAAAGGTCATTGAGCAATCATGGGATTTTGTAAGAGAACAGACAAACAACAAACTTTTATGTAATTGGGGCACATGAAGAACCGATTCAAGAGAAAGGTTATGTGTGAGTTTGACTTCACCCTGACCTGAAATAGGGGTCTGAGATCCATCAACAACAGTAAAATCAAACTCTGGATTCAAGCTAGCCAAGAAATCAAAAACTCTATTCTCGTCTATATACTTTCAATATTGCATCTTTAGGGTCCTTCCATACAATAGTCTTCAGGTGATCCATTTCTTCCTAGCTAGACTGTAGAGAAGAGAAATACATAGCCACAGATCTCTCCCCCTGACGCATACTGCAAGCTTCCCTCCGAAGCCGGTACATTCTAGCGGTATTGTTAACTTGGGAATAAGTGGCAACAACTCTATCCCAAATATCTTTGGCCGTTAGAAGAAACATGTAGTTTCGGGCAATATGAGGTTGCATTGAGCAAATCAACCATGACATTACAAGGGAGTTATCCTGATTCCACTTTGCATATTTTGGATCTTCTAGATTTGGCTTCACCTTCTTTCCTGTGATGAATCCCAGTTTACCTCTCCCAGTGATGGTAAGTTTAGCAGATTGGGACCACTCTAAAATGTTGGTTCCATCAAGTTTAACAATAGTTATCATACCACTGGAAATGTCTGCACTTCCCGGGAACACTGGAAACCCTGGAAACCATCTGTACATCCTTAGATGATTCCATAATCTATCAAAACACTTTCTCATCAACCAAAAGGGGCCCCAAATTCTTAACCACAGTTAAGGACCCAAGAAACTAGGCCACCACATGGTTAAGAGGCAAAAAAAGGCCAAAAAACTAAGTTGGCGCCAAAATAGAGGGAGAAGAAAATCTCCCAAAAATTGTTGAGGGCTTAGAAAAATACGGGACCACTTCCCGTTGCTCCCAAGGTAAAAAACGACCTGAATGGTCTAGGTTTTGCAGCAGAAAAACTGATTAAACAAAGTGTATAAGGCTTGACATCAGATCTGGATTTTTTGCGATTTTCTGCTTGAAAAATCTGCTAAAAATCATAGAAGATTCGAACAAAGACAAGAGTCATACCAAAAATCTTCTAAAATCAGGGTGAATAAAACCATATATGATTCATGTATTGCCGCTAACACCTGTACGGACTGCTGATGTCATCCGGTGGCGATCTGATGTCAGCAGTTCATCTCGTGCATGAGAGTCAGCAAGAAAGGTATTCCCAAGTGCCTTTACCTGCTGATATCAAGTTGGAAACTAGTATTGCAAATCTAGGGTTTGTATGAGAAAGAAAGAAAGAAGAGAGAAAGGAGTAGAGGAATGTGTCGAGTGGTGTATTGTTATTACTGTTCACACCCTCAAAAGGCACTTTATATTTTGAAACAAGAAATTACAAAGAGTCCCTACTAGGGCTCCCAAATACAAAAAGACTACAAAGGGAAGAGGTAAAGACTAAAAACACCCTTGCCTAAACTTTCTCAACAGTGCACATCCTTAAATAATTGCTAGTCTCTTGATACTTTTCTTTCCTCTCAATAGGTGAGCTGTTTCTATATATTTCTGCCCCTGAGATATTTGAGCTTTATCTACTTAAATAGCATATAGGTTTTGTTGTTGTTACTTTCCAATAATTCATATTTTTATGCAAATCTAGAAAGTCACATGTTGTAGTTAAAAGGATCCTTTGCCCATGCATGTATGTACTTTTTCGTCATATTGCTGAATCATAATTCATATTGTGTTTTCATTATTTTCTCTCTTGAAATATATGCAGACAGGGAATCACCGATTCTTTGCCTGAAGGAATTATCACTATGGAATTCTATGCAACCTTATTTATTTATTTTTTTTCTGGGAAAACACCAGACCAAGCCATATAAGCCAGGATCGAACTGGATTAAACCATACTTGCCAAAGCAAATTGGACCATGCCAGATGAACTAGATTGTGCTATCCCCAGACACCAAGGCATTCTGTCTGTTGGGGAGGGTGGTAGGATTTACCTTCCTGTATATGTGGCTCTCCAAGTAGTCTATGACATTTCCTGAGTGGATGGATATGGTTTTATTACTTTGATGTGGTGAGTGGCCTTTCCCATCCTGCAATTGTGTTCTTTCTCGTCCTGCAAGGAGTTCAGATCTTACATTCCATCAATAACTTCCTTCCATTGCCATCTTTATTAAAAGTGCTGTTCCTGATTTTAACTTGAAGAACCACTGATACGATATCTTGACCAACCACCAAGCTGCATGGAAAATAATTTAGGATGAATTAGGCATCTAGGGAGTACTCTGAAGTCTGAAGACCATTTCAAACCATTACTGTTTTTTTTTTTTTTTTTTTTGAGAAAAAGTAACTATGATTATATTAATAATCAAAAGAGGTACATGAGATGATGCTCATAAGGAAACAAATAGCTCAGGAGTTACAGGCATGATTCTCTCACTATACAAAACTTCCCTGTGGGCACCATATTTGGCCAAATCATCTGCTATAGAGTTTGAGTGTTTAACTCCCTATGAATCCAGGTGGGGTTTACATTCATTGAGTTCATCGAGCCTCAGCAAGTAGTGATCCATCCTCCAAGGGCTACCATCCTTCTCTCCTAACCAACTTATAGTATTAGCAGAATCACCTTCAATGGTTAGGGAAGAGATGCTCCAACTCTTTAGCAATCTGGAGGCAGTTAGAATATCCGTGCCTTTGTAGATCAAGCAGTTCCAATAGGTTTACTGAAGGCCTGGCAAATACCCATGACACTTACCATGGCATTTCCATTAAACTTTAATCTCACCTCCACCTACTCCCTTTATTGAAGGCCCCTGAGGGTGCTTTAGATTTTGGGGGATGAGTCAAGGATCTCTACCACATTCCTTTGTAGGTCACTCAAGGATATTCCTTTGAACTCCAAAGACTTAACCACCCACAAATTACACAAGTAGATTATATGAGAGATCAATTCTTCATGGGATCTTTTTTTTCCCAAAAAATATGATTATTTCTTTATTCTTACATATCACTGCCTGTCCAACTGTACACTAGTCGATTTTTCCTCTCTACCTTGCCATTGCCAAAGAAACTCCACAATGTGCTCAGGAGCAATCCAGCTGTAACCAACAAGGTTGAGGAAATGGAGCCAAATCTTCCTTGTTTCCAGACAATGTAGGAGGTGGAAACTCCACAATGTGGTTAGGTGCAAACTGTTACTGTTTTTTTTTTTTTTGGAAAAAAGGTAACTATTATATTAATCAAAAGGTAAAGGGGGGGATGTACAAACATAATAGACAGACAGCCCTACTAAGAGACACCCCACTAAAGGGGGAAAAATGTTTGCACTATACAAAAAGGTTCTATCCACCCCAGATTTAGCCAAATGATCCACAATTGAGTTCAGCTCTCTTGAAATCCATCTAAATTCGCAAAACAGAGAAGAAGAAACTTCAGAAATCTCATTGAGAAAGTGGCCCAGTCTCCAAGGGCCCTTATCTGGATTAGAGGCCCAGTTAATAGCATTCCTAGAATCTCCCTCAATGAGAATAGAATTAAACTGAAGCGATCTAGCAGTTCTTAGACCAATCACTGAAGCTCTGATTTCAGCTTCAGAAGCATCTAAGTGATTTTTTCCTTTCTCATCTGGATTGGATTTGTTATATGTTATGATCCTTGTGAGGCATTGAGAAATTAAAACATGTGAAGTGTGGTGCCAAGGATATTGATAGTGTAAGGTTCTATCATGGAATCTATTAAGAAGGGAAGCATGTTCTTATCTCTCTCTCGATTCTGCTGATAATTTGGAAGTAAAGAGCACTGAAAGAGTAACCTTACATCAGGTGTAACAATGATTTTAGGATCCATTTGAGTTCTCAATCTTGGTAGATTTAGATTTAAGATTTTCTTTGCAGTGGGAATTTGTTGGTCAACTTATTCAGTCTCCCAGTAACAAATGCACCGAAAATTTGTATTTGCATCTAATACTGCATCAAGTCATTGTAACAGGAGTGGATGTTAAACCTTATAGTAATGTGTTCTGTCTCATTCTGGTCACTAGAAGAGGCAATAGTTTGTTGTGCATTTTTTTAACAATGACTTGATTTTATGGAAGTTTGATCTGTTGAATTAACTAGAATGGTGAAAAACATATATAAGGGCATAGTCAGGAATATTCTTCGTTTCACCTACTTGTAGAAGGTGGAAAGTCTTAGAAATTCCCAACAAAATATACATGTTCTTCAACCATAAAGAACTGCCAGGAAAACTATGCCTAACTAGTAGGATGGCTTGATAACCAAAACAGTTGTTCTATAATGTAACATTGAACATGCATGCAGATATTCGACTTGTGGATCTGAAAGAAACTCATCTCTGAGGAAACATCTCTTCCATATTGTACAAGCAAGAACCAAGAAAAGTGCCAAATTTGGAATGAATATTAAGTTTTTGTTTAATTTTCTATCTGGTTGAACAATCTCGTTTGTCAGCCTGAGATCTTACTATTTCCTAAGGTTAGGTCTGTATACAGAGTACCACTCCTAAGACCCTGGCTAGCCTGGACCAGAGTTGCATGGACATGGACACAAGAGTTGGAATTTGACATGTGTCCAAGAGTTTGACTTGACAAGATGAGAAAGCTTGGACTTGCTTACATGTCTATGGAAAAGTATATGCTATTAAAGTAATTCATAGTTTTTACTATGATGCAAAAAATGGATTCATCTTGTAGATTAGCTGTTCATTTATGTCAAATGAACTAGGAGATAAAAAAATAAATGTTTTGTAGAAGTGCCCTCAAGAATCCATGGAGTGTTGGACTCGGGTGTGTCTGACATGACATGTTGTCCATTTAGGAAAGCCCATGCAAAACTGGCCTGGACCAGTGTTGGGTATTGACCCTTTTTCCTTTCTTCAGTTCACTGATAGCTTTCAACAATGAACTGGAAATTTCAAATGATGCATCAATTGTTTGTTCATAGGTTGATAAACAACAATTTTGGAAAAAGTGCAATGGGGGAGATACCAAACAAAACAAATATAAACCATGAAGTTCTGATTATATGCCCAGGGTATTAACTTTAACCAACTTAGCTTCAAGCAGCTGCAGGAGTGGAGACTTTGTTAAAGTTTATGTGGTGATATCTAGATCATCAAATTTCGTTTTGCTATTCATCCAGAAATTGAGTGAAAGATAACATGATCCTCCATGGGGGAGCAAGGGAGCAACCAGCTTTACATCACTTCCGTGAAGTAACACTATCCCAGTTGAACTGAGGGGAGTTTGGACAGGATTTCATTACACCTAAAGGGATGACCATCAGAATCACAACAAGTCTTGAATACTTGTGAGTGTCCTTCATGGCTGCACAATAGGCATTATTGTAATCTGCATAGGTATAGAAATAGTTGTTAGTTGTTAGTCTGTGTGTGGTCCCACTAATATTTTTTATATATTTATTGCATGGCAGTTATGGTAGTTAGGCTAGACATATTGCTTTATATTTATTTCTGTTTCAGCAATGGTATTTATGTAACTCTACTACAGTTAAGATGTAAACTATAAATATAATCTGATGGAGCGGCAGAATTATTGAACCGCACCATTTCTCTCTCTTTCTTCTTCTCTTCTTCTCTTCTCTCTTTTCTTCTGTTCGTGACCTTCCTTTCTCTTCTTTATCTACTGAATTTGTATCAGAAAACAATCAGTTTCTGATTTATTTTTATCCAAGTATAGGCAATGATGGCATGGGGACACTATTTGTAACTGTCAAGGCACATGAAGTTACATCAAAGTTGTGAGGACCACAAGAGCCATAGAAAGTCTTAAAATGGTCTTGACCTGTAGCTGATGTCCTTCACTTCTGACAATGGGCATTCCAACAATCTGCAGAGCCAATGATGGTATGATGGTACTATTTCCAGATATCATTCAGCCAGCATATTCTGTCATCCAAGGGAAGAGTGTCAGGCCAGTAGCAAGTATTACATCATAAAAAAATCATGGGACCAGGGAATTCTTCATCACTTCCTCAAAAGTTCCTCTGCCAATAGAAGCATACCATGTTATGTGCATGTGATATTCCATATTTAATACTGTTGTGCCATGTAGGAATTTGTACTTGTTTCACATGTAAGGTGCACACTCAAGCAGGTCTGGAGGATGAATTACCAAAAAAAAAAAAAAAGTAGGTCCAGACCGTTGGACCAACTTTATCCATTATACATTGTGTTCATTTTTTTTTTTTTTTTGAGAAAAATTAATCAGGATTCATTAAAGGAAGAAGAGGTACATGAGAAGATGTGCAAAGCAGGGGAAGAACCCCTACAAGTTACAAGGGAGGAAGATTGCCGCTATACAAATGCTCCAAATACACACCACATTTAGCTAAGCCATCTGCTGTATGATTGTGTTCCCTAGGGATCCAGACTAATTTTACATTTACACAGTCCAAAGAGTCCCTAGCTTCTGCCAAATAGTGATTCAACCTCCAAGGTCCCCCCTCTTTGTCTCTTAACCATTTTATAGTATTTGCTGAATCACCTGCAAGGATTAAATTTTGGATTCCCAAATTTTTTATTATTCTGATTCCTGTGAGAGCAGCCATTACTTCAGCCTTTGTGGAATCTGCCAAACCAATTGGACCACTAAAAATCCAGCAAATGTTGCCCCTTTCATCCCTTAAGAGTTCCTCCAATACCAGCTAATCCAGGGTTACCTAAGGCACTTCCATCAAAGTTTAGGGTCATCACTCCTTCACTGATGGGGTCAGGATGTCTCGAGGATGTTTGATGGAGGTGCGGTAGAAATAGAAAGGGGTAAGCATCTCTATTGAGATCATTGACTGAGAGTCCTTTGAACAGATCTGAGTTCACCGTCCAAAGGTTGCAAAGGTAAGAAATGTCTGAAATTAACTCCTCCAGGGGCCTGAATTTGTTGTCAAAGAGCAGTTTATTTCTTTCATTCCAAACTCCCCACAACACTGCATGTAGCATTGATTGCCAGTAAACTTTACCCCTTTTACTTAAACCTGCCAGCTGTAACCTGCCATTGATGTAGAAAGTCCATAATATGCTTTGGTATAGCCCAGCTGCAACCTGCCAGTTTCAGGAAATGGAACCAAACCTTTTGGGTGAATTTGTAGTGAAGAAAAATGTGATCTGCTGATTCACCTTCATTGAAGCATAAAAAACAAACATGAGGGGAGATGGACAGTCTTCCCAAAAACTTTTTTTGCAAGAGATCACAAGTGTTTAATTTTTGGAGACAAGCTTCCCAGACAAAGAAACAAACTTGAGGGGGCATGGCTACACCAGATCTTCTTAAAAGGAAAGGAGGGATGTTGTTCATCAGCAATCAAAACCTTGAACATAGACTTAGGAGATAATTCGCCAGTGGGGGGCAGGGTCCAGATTCGGGTGTCAGAATAGGAGGGGGAGATGTAGGCTTCTTTAAGGGTCTGAATTAAGTCTATTAATTCAGAAATTTCTGAATCCCTTGGGGGTATTCTGAGTCGAAGGTTTAGGGTGTTCTCAACAGTGGTCTAGAAGGCAGGAAGAGTCTAGGGAAAGAGGCTGCAAGGGTAGATTCCCCCCACCAAAGGTCTTTCCAGAGTTTTATTTTGGAGCCATTTCTTACTTTATATCTTATAAAAGGAAAGAAAGCAGTGTGGGTGGAGATGATACCTTTCCAAGGGTTTGTGGACTTAATCATGTTCAAATGGAGATTGCTATCCCACCCATTTGCATTTGATCCGTATTTGCTTGAGATGACAGCTGTCCAAAGAGCATTGGGTTCTTTAGGGAACCTCCACAGCCATTTACCTAAGAGAAGAATTTTTCTCTTATAAGTTCCCAATTCCCAAACCTTCCTCTTTAGGCTTGCATACTTGTTTCCAACTGACTAAGTGACTTCTCTTTTCCTCACCTCTTTCCCAAAGAAAGTTCCTTTGAAGCTTCTCAATTTGATTTCGACTTTGGTTGGAATCTGGAAGATTGAAAGGAAGTAGACTGGCAAATTTGCTAAGGAGGCCTTCAAGAGAGTAAGCCTTCCCCCTTTTGAGAGATAACACTTCTTCCAAGATGATAGTTTCTTCTCACATTTCTCCACCACAGGTATCTAGAAATTGAGAGATTTTGGATTCCCTCCAAGAGGCATCCCTAGATAGGAAATAGGAAGACTCTCCTCTTTACACCCCAACAAAGATTTGAAGCTTTCTAGAAGTTCCACTTCCACTGAGTTAAGAGCTACTATAGAACTTTTGCAAAAGTTAACCCTCAAACCAGTGATGAGTTCGAAACATTCAATTATCCTTTTAGTGTTTGTGATGTTGGTTATGGAGGCATCCAAGAACAAAATTATGTCATCAGCAAACTGTAAGTGTGAAATGTGAATCTTGTCCCTTCCCACTTTGAATCCTTTCACCAAGTTAAGGAGAGTAGCCTTATTGAAAAGATAGTTAAAGATGTCCATAACCAAAATGAATAAAATGGGGGAAAGTAGGCAACCTTGTCTGAGACCCCTACTAGCCTTAAAGTAGCCTTTCGCTTCACCATTTATCAACACAGAAAATCATGAGGAACCAATGCAACCCTTAATCCACCTGATCCATTTGCTACCGAAGCCTCTCATCTTTAAGCAATATAAAATACAATCCCAATCCACTTTATCATATACGCCTTTTCCAGATCTAATTTCACTAGGACCCCCAGGTTCCCAGAGGATTTTTTGTCTTCCACACACTCATTTGTAATTAGAATGCTGTCCACAATTTGTCTCACTTTTACAAAAGCAAATTGGTTTGGGGAAATTAGATCTTCTAGGACTTCTTTGAGTCTTTTGGCCAAGACCTTATCCAGAATTTTATAGATGCTCCCTATCAAACTTATTGGTCTAAAGTCTTTAACTTCCAAGACTCCCCCTTTCTTTGGGATGAGGCAGAGAAAGGTTGAATTTAGGCCTTTGTTAACAATGGCAGAAGAGTGAAAGTCCCTAAAAAAATCCATGAGATTTGACTTTACTATTTCCCAACACTGCTGGAAGAAAAAGATGGGAAAACCATCCGGTCTTGGAGCCCTATCTCCATCCATAACGAAGACAACCTTTTTAACTTCTTCCTCTTCAAAGCTTCTTTCCAACCAAACCTTCTTTTCAGCTGATAGAGTTGTGCCTTCCCATCTATTCAATGTAAACTGGTTATTACTATCCTTGGAGTAAAGGTTTTTGAAGAAGGAAAGGAAGGCTTCCTTAATTTCCTCAGGATTCTCCACTTCCCTTTGGTTCAATTTCAGCTTAGAGATGAAGTTCTTCCTACTCCTTCCCGAGGCATAAGTGTGAAAGAATCTAGAATTATTATCTCCTTTCAGCCATCTCACTCTTGATCTTTGTCTCCGGTAAATTTCTTCTCTTCTGATCAGTTGTTCCCATTCCTTTCTCAAATATGCTCTTTTACTTTTGTTTAAAACATCAAGGGTCCCATTTTGTTCTCTACCATTCAACTCCTCTAACTCCGTCAGAATTCTTTTCTTCTCTTCTTCAACAGCTTTAAATTCCTCTCTTCCCAAGCTTTCAGGTTTCTCTTTAGAGCTCTTAATTTTTGTAGAAGCCTGAAACCAGCCCAACCCTCTACTTTGCAATCTTCCCACCATGCTACAACCTTTTTGTTGAAATCTTTGTGAGATAACCAGAATTTTTCCAGTCTAAAAGGGGTCTTTCTTTTGATAATTATTTCAGTGTTCAGCAAGATAGGTCAGTGATCTGAGGTACATCTTGGGCAAAGTTCTTCGCAAAGGTTGGGGAATCTCTCCAGCCATTCCTGAGAAAGCAGAAATCTATCAAATCTGCAACTTATGACATTTTCTTGCATATTTGACCAGGTGAAGAGTCCATTAGTAAGGGGGAGGTTGCACAAGTTATGTCTGGAACAAATTTAGATAAGTTCCTCATACTTCTGGTTGGGGCTCTACCATTGGAGTGTTCCAGACTGAATCTGGTGACGTTGAAGTCACCAGCTAAACACCACGAGATATCTTCCTCTTCATGCAGGGAATCCAATTCTTCCCAAAATCTCTCTCTCAGAAGGAGAGTTGGGGCCATACACTTCGGTAAGAATCCAGCTGAACCCATCTATAATATTTGTGAACAAAACCGAGACTGAGAATTCACCTTTGTCTATCTCCAAACCTGAGATTTCGTCTTCCTTCAATGCTAGGATGATTCCACCAGCAGATCTCACCGCTGGAACAGCAGTCCATTTTCTACCCCTTATTCCCCAAATGGCTTTCATGGGTTTTCTGTCAATAACACTTCCTTTTTTGATTCTTGAAGAATAATTATGTCTGGGTTTTCTCTTTTCAAAGTTTCTTTCACTAAGCTTCTTTTAAGCTGCCCTCCCAAACCCCTGACATTCCATCTTAATACCTTCATTGAGTCACTCTAACAGAATTCCCCTTGTTTGCCCTACTTCCATCTGAGGTGCGATCCATTAATCCCCACTGAAGCCTCTTTACTTCTTTTTTTGGGACCTTTTTTTCTACTTTTCTCCTGAATCTTACCGGATTTGGTCTTCTCTTTCTCGAAAGTTCTCTGTTTTTCATCTTCTTCATCTCTTCTTTCAATTCCCAAGGCTTCAGCTATGTTAACATTTCCCATATTCTCCACCGCCTTCCTACCAATGCTTGATGGAGCAGCTGCCTAAGAAACTTTCTGCTTTGGGTGGGATGACAATTCATTTGAACCTGAGAAAAGAGATGGAGATAAAAGACGATGAGAGATAGAAGAGGTAACAGGAGGTTGAAAGTTAGATACAGAAGAATGATGGGCGGAGTATCTCCCTGAATATGGATTAGGATTTTGGCAAGAGATAGGAGAGAGGGTTGGTGAATCTCTTCCTTGTCTGCGAACAAAGGGGTCTGATTCTGAAATTGCTCCATAGTCTGGATCAATCAAATGAGTCTGCTCGAGTATCTCCACACTTCCCCAAAACTCTTTCCCAGCGAACAAATCTTTTGCCCTTTCAAGAGCTAACTCTCGAGGGTCTAATTCTGCTTCTGTTGCATACGAGCTAAGGTCTTCCTTTGTATCATCTTCTTCACTGGCAGAAGGGAAATCCGAACTCACAGAAGGAGTTGGAGCCTTGAAGACGTTTCCAGTATGTCGGCCTGAGCCGGGGGAGTTTCCAGAATGGACTGGCCTGAGCCGGGGGTTGCTGGTGGGCTTGAGGTGTTTGCGTCGAAAACCTTATGTGGGCCTTGGGTTTGAAAGGGTCCGCCCAAAATTTCAAATCGGTCAAGGTTCAGTCTTGAAAAATCGGGTTGGGGGGGGGGGTATTTTGAAATTTGAAAAGTTTCTTCAAAGGGGGGTTGTGACTGTCCCCACCTTTCTTGCTTCTTTTAGGATCTTCAAGAACTTTAGGTTTAATGGGGAAAGAAGGCTCTTGCGCTGCTGCTCGGAATCCCGCCAGGCCGCCACCGACTTTTCTTCTCCCCTACGAAAACCTCTAGTCCGATCCAGTTTTGGAGCTGCTAAGGTAGAATTGCCACGTGGATATGTGTCGTTAGTGCGAATCAGCTCGGAGTGAGAGGGAGGTGACTCGTTCATCTTCTCCACCTCCACTGAGAGGTAGAACCACACCTTTCTGTCCAGAACGGAGATTGCTCGAGGGATAGCATGAATACCGCGGTTTTTCACCTTGATTCTGGTGAAGCTTATCTCAGAGAGGTTTAGAGTTCTAGGGTCTATTTCTTCAAGGCCTCCGCAAAGGTCTCCTATTAGGGAGAAAGTTTCCTTCGTCCAGAGGTGGAAGGGTAAACCTCTTAGCTTTAGCTAGCCTCCGAAGCTCGATTGTTCTGGGACTGCATTTATCTTTGGCCACCAGCGCTCTATTTGAACCCAGCCACCGAAGACAAAAAATGATTTAATCTTGGTCCAGGATAAGATCAGATCTTCTGAAGGGGCAAAACCCACTGCTTTGTTTTGTTCAAAAGGGCGCAGTTTCAGTAAATATTTTGAGTGTAGAATCGCGGACAATCCTAACTCATCTTCTTTCCAGTTCAACGAAGGTGGTTTCGAGCATACAAAGGCCAACTTCCAGTTTCCGAAAGGTTTATCTTGATGGACAATAGACAGGAATGCAGAACCTCCAGTCTTAATTATCCTACTTTTGGCTTCAAACGAGGGGAAGAGATCTTGCGTTAAGTTTACAGGACAGGGGTTCACTTTGGGAGGACAAGCACAATCCAAAAACTGGATGAAAGAATTCCAACCTCCAGTTTCTGCTTCTTCTGGGATGCATATAGTCCTTACTTTGTCTGATTTTTCCCATCTACTAAGACGAATGAATCTCCCCCATGTATTTTCTTTAAGCTGTAGGCATAGGATTCTTCCTTTGTTGACTCTCTTACGGTCTGCTAAATGTTTTCGCTTGTTTTCCAAAGCTTCCTGAATGTAAGTTCTGGTCCAGAGAACGTCCTCTTGAGACAGGACTATTCGTGCCCACGCTCCCATGCCCCTTTCCATTAATGCAAGATCATCTCCATGGTTGAGACTTCGTTTGATTTCAGAGGATTTTGATCCGACTATCACGAATCTCCTTTCCATCTCCCAGCTTTCAGAAACTACTTACCTTAGGTTTTTCTTGCTTTGAGAATTGTTGCCATTAATGCAAGATCATCTCCATGGTTGGGACTTCGTCTGATTTCAGAGGATTTTGATCCGACTAACACGAATCTCCTTTCCATCTCCCAGCTTTCAGAAACTACTTACCTTTAGGTTTTTCTTGCTTTGAGAATTGTCGCCGGTTGCCGGTGTTAACAATCTCCGGTGATGTTCTTCATTTTGCAGTCGCTGGTTGATAAATGATAACGAGGTTTCAGATCTTCATGGGAACCCATAAAATCATCTGGACATATTGGTTGTTTATTGATGGTCTGCCCATATACCACGTCAAATGACAAGTTGGTACACTATTGTGGACTTGGTGGTGAGGTACAGAATACAGTTTTATAAATATAAGTCACCACTTTGTTTGTTGTTGGATCATGATGATGAAGAACAGAGCAGACTTGCTGTGAGAATGATGTTGTGTTTTTGTTATCATCCATTTTTTTCTGCCTCGTAACACCCTTTAATAGACAGATATTAGAAAGTGACAGGGCATGATTTATTGCTAAATCATTGAATCACAATTCTTTGTCTAATATCATAGCAAATTATATTATCGAAAATGCATGTTGCGGTGCTACCTGTGATGAAATGATTCCACTGTGGTCTTCCAGTGAATTTTCAAAGTGCAAAGTTCACCATCTAGCTGTTCTAAGTTATAACTGAAGATAGCACTGGGTAAGTCAGACATTTCAAGAAATAAACTCTAATTTTTTTAATAACTGGGATGGCTTTCTTAGATGAGCACATTATGGGTTACAAATCCTCCAAAAGCTAGAAAAAACAATTTCATTTTGTGGCATCTTGTTATTCTCAGTTCTTGACTTGCTAACTTTTATTTAAGCTATCATTTTATATTTATTCTTATGTTTTGTTACTATGTAACCTGCAGGTTTTGAACGTCCTTTTAATCTTGAATGGCCAATTGCTTAAGATTTTACTGATGTAGACCTTGAAATGATATAGTTTATGGTTCATGGCCCGGTTATATAAAAGGTAATCAACATCTATTAAACTGAAAAACATACATACAATTTACCTGGGGTTAGAACTTATCCACTTATATCATGTGCATATTTTTGTTTATTCACAAATAAAATTTGTATCCTTAATTTTGGATTGGTTAGAATTATCTAACTTGGCTAAGGTTGACATCCCATGCAGTGAAACTGCTACCAAATGCTGTGCCCTCTAATGTAAGTTGGTGTTACCAGTGCTGTCACTATTAGGGAGCTGAAGTCCAAGACTCCATTTCATGTGAATACTTATAGTAGGTGTTTGTTAGTAAGACCAAAAAATACGAGACCAGGGGCTTTCGTGGTTAGATGGATGATGACGATTTCTCCAGTTCCAATCCTGTGTATCATGATCCTTGAGGCCGTAACATAATTGTTGATAAAACGTAGTACATCCGCAGTGACAATGGTTGAACCACAAATTAATTCAGGAAAATAAGGAATTGCCCTGAGATAGGTCATCCATAAAGTTATTCTATCCTGCTTTTGTACTTATTTCTTTTGTTCTTTTAATAGAGAAATGCTGAAACTATGGCGTTTTATTTTGGTATGTGTTCCTTAATTAGCAGTTTCTCAATTAGTACAAACTTAACAATTTAACTATCTAACAGTTGCAATCCTTTAAAAGTAATACTACTATAATTATTTAATCACCTAACCTCATTTGCATGTTGATTTTGCAAATTTCCTTTTTGACCTTTTGCGCCTTTAATTTCCTTTCTCTTGATCAATTCACAGTTTCACACCACCTAATGACGGCCACAGGCTCACAGCCCTCTTTTTCGTTAGCCACAAAAAGTTTTATTTCTCTTGTTCATTGTTAATATCCTTTGTTAAAGTTCAGACCTGCACTAGAATTCTGTTAAAACTAGAGGAAGATTAGAGGAGAGAAGAAGAGAAGAAAAGAAAGGTGAAGAAGAAAACTGGTTCGAACAGGAGAGAAAAAAAACCACTTTCTTTATTGGCCAGGTTATATTTATATGTTTCTATTAGAATAAAACAAAAAGATTATTATGTCCCTACTTAAGTATGGGACACATCATTTAACATAAACATTACACATCAGCTTAAACATAAATAAAAGGAGTAAACTACCCCTATACAGTCGATACTAACAAATCCCAAGAAACAAAACCCTGTTTTTCACAAAAAAAAAAAAAAGAAGAAAAAGATAGCATACTTTCCCCACTTCAAAGATGATTTCCCTTTTACTCGGATGAAATTAGCACCTTCTCATTTGTTTTTGGATCGTATTTTGGAGAGTTATTCTGAGAAGAAGGGAAGGCAAAGTAATTAGTAACTACAACTATAACTGAATTCACAATCAGTTGGAGAATATTATGTTTACCCATATCTCATAATAGTAATGTATATTTAGGGGGATTTGCAATATTCCCTAATTTGTAATTTTATATAAGTTTGATAATTTATTGTTAGGACCATCTCTTTTCAGGAATTCTAGGTCATCAGATGACTAAGGAGCATGGATTGAAGATTTATTTTTGAACATGAATTGAAGTTTTTCTTCCTTTTTTTATGGTAGGTTAACATGGGTTGAAGATGAGCGAATTGTTTGAACAACGGCTTTATATGCATTATATATTGCTTTCTTAATCTTTTTTTTTCTCTCAATTAATGTAACAGAATCCCTAGATCTCTTCAATTGTCAACCGTTTTGGAAGACTTCAGGGGTGTTTGGCTTGAGTTTGAGAACCAGCATTTGAAATTTTGAATGGGTCGGGCTTGTCCAATGTAGCATGAGTATGACCAGATAGAGAGAGAGAGAGAGAGAGAGAAATGATCTGTGACCCCCTGTAACTCAACAGTCAACACATGTTTAGGTATTCGAGCACAGTTCTCAGAGTCTCAATGGTAGCAGCACCAATAGGTATCCGAACACCCGGGTTTCTAGGTCTACGAATAGGGGTGCAATTTGGGTGGGCCCAATTCGAGTCCGAACTGGCTTAGTCTGGAATTTTATATGGGTTGGGTTTGGATTTTCGATCCTCAGGCTGGACTCTTGTTCAAGAAGTCTGGCTTTTTTTTATTTTTTGGGCTGGGTTCAGGCCTAGCCCTTGAGTAGCCTGAATTCAATCCAAGCCCGGTCCAATTATATACATTTATACATACATATGTGTATATGTAAATGTTGCATACATATTTACATATATATACATATATATTTGTATACATATTTTATATATTTGTATAAATACATTTGTATATGTATAATTTTAGAGTTGATTCATCGACTAACCCGAGCTTAGCCTGGGCCCGAGCCCAACCCAAATACATCAAATTACAGTGCGGGCTAGGCTCGAATTGAAAAAATCGGACTTGATCTTGAGCTCAGGCCTTAAACCCAAATTTTAGAGCCATTCCTGGATTAACCATAAATCCAGTCCAACCTGCCCAACTTGCACTTTTATCCATGAACTTTGGACCCTGTGATAATATCCAACTCGGATCCATTTAAATTAGATAAGATAAGAGGAAATAAAATAAATCTACATTTCCCCACTTTTATAAGTAGTTTATGCATGTAACAAAGATTATATTTTATTGATTTTAATTAGATTTTGCCAATGTTTATATAATCATTAGCCGATTACCATATGACCTGAGACCTAATTCGGTAAGACCCAGAACCAATGCATACAGTAGGTCAGGATATACATGGATCCAGTCCAGACCGAACCTTTTTGACACCCTCACACCCCTATGGACTATAGAGATTAATTGGATGGGAAATCATGTTGTTTTATGAACACAACTGGTTTATGGAGAAAGGTTCCATTAGAATTCTCAGAAAGCTTTGGAAACAAGACAAATTGAAGGGTAAGGATCATTTGATCATGCTGAACAGAGATATCCATTTTTAGGTGGGATGATCCATCCGGGGTCTGCCATTATTTATTTGTCTTGGCCAGATATGGGCCAACTTTGAATTTAATACCTTTGGACTTTAGACGGCCCAAGTCCTGGCCCTACGCATCCCAAAGACCAAAACCATAAGCATCTCTCACTCTGTTATGGAGAGCACGGAAGACTTTTTCTCTCTCTCTCCCAATGCAATTGTATGAATACGCATGTTCCGAACCACCTTTGACTCGAGAAGAAATCAGCATGATATTCAAAAGGAAAAAAAAAAAAAAAGGTCCAATTCCAACACCCAACCGTTCCATAAATGTGGCTTCTTAGACGGTTTAAAGCTAAACATCCGGTTAGGTAGAAATTTAGATCTATTGAATTTTTTTTGGGTAAATTGCTGAAACCTCTTATTGATGTTTTTATCAATTGCTCAAATCTCCCTTGAAGTTAGGTAATTGCAATCATCTTTTTTGAGTTTTCTGACATAGTTCCAAGTAAACTTCCTCTATGAAAATCATCTAACAATAGTCACAAAAATGTCCAAACTACTTATGGAATTACTTCTGAGGCTGGTTTCTACAAAAAAAAAAAATAATATAAATTTTATAAGCAACAAAAATTAGAGAACTAAAGTTGCAGCTTTCCCTTTGAACGATTGATATGAAGGGCAAATTTGAAAAAATAAATCAATTTTAGAAAAAGAGATTGGAAGGGTTTGGGGCACCAATTCATGTGAAGAGAAAAATTGGAAAATAAACATTTTGGTCAAAAGTTACTATATGGGTATTTTGGACATTATCATGCCTCATTCTAACAAAAGGGGTTTACTTGCAATTATGTCATAAAGTTAAGGAGAGGTGACTGCAATTAGCTCAAGGGAGATTTTAGCAATTTACCCATATTTTTTTGGATAAATTATAAATTACAAAGTACCACCTTGTACTTTGGAGATATCGATATTTAGCCATTTTTAACTTTTATTTGTAATAGAAACGCTCTGAACTTTGAATTCCAACATTTTGCCTTCAATGTTATTACTTATTATTTCATTGATTAACTTCAAAAAAAAATAATCACATTTAACTGCTTGTTAAACATTCTTAAATATTCAAACTACCCTTTCTTTAAATTATGGGGGCTATATTGTTATTTTCCATATATATTTTTATAAATATATAGTTGGGCGTGTAGGGGTGGATTTGAGTCGAGCCAAGTCGAATATTTGGCTATTTGAGCTCGACTCACTAATAGACTATCAGGCTCAAGCTCGATTCGAGCTAGAGACTTGAGCTCAAATTTGGCTCGAGTTTGAGTGTGAATTAAATGTTTTATAAGATAAAAATATGCATATAAAAATTATTTTTTATTTGATAAAAATTTAAGAAATACAAAAAAATAATAATTATTATATATATAAATTAAAATTATAATATATATATTAATATATGTATGTATACATGTATACATATAAAAACTCGATTAGACTTGTAAGCCTCATGAACCGAACTTTATTACCTCGACTCGATTAACAAACAGGCCTATATACTAAGTTCGAATATAACTCAAATCTCAATTTACACCTAGCCAAACTGAACTTTTTATGAATTGAGGTCAAATAACATGTGAAAAGCTCGGCTCATATGGCCACCCCTGACGATTAGAACAATTTAACCAATCAGACCAACGACTGAAAACAATAGATACCAGAGGCAAGCCTCATAAATACCAGAACCCAGAGGCAAGTCTAATAAGTACTCGTGTCATAATGAATGGCGTATTATTTTGGGAATCACGTGTATGCCACTGCCCAACGTAAATGTAAAAGTGCCAAAGGGTAAAATATGTAATTTTCACCTTTCCATCGATCGTACGGTTAGACTTCAATATTTTGTTCGTTAGATGAGAAGAAACGAGAAATCAGAAATGTCATCTCCTTTCTATCCCGTTCTTTTTTCTTACAAGGGGAAGCGAAGTCCTAAAATCCAAATTCCAGTAGCCGCACAAAGCCAAAGATGGGAGAGTTTGATTTTGATGAGAGAACAGAGGATTTAGCGCTCAAAGCCCTCCAAAGCCTATCTCTTTATCTCTCTCTGTCGCTCTCTTGCTTTATCATCACATCTTCGTGCTGTTGCAAGGATCCATCTTTCTCCTCTTTTGCTTCAAAACTTGTTTTTGTAGTCATAATACATTAACGATACATTCTACAAGGCTTGTCAACTCGTGTATTCGACCAATCCAACCTTTAACTTTATTTCTTATCTACCCTCGTCTCTCTGTTGCATCTTCTTAAAGGCAGAGAAGTATGGAGTTTTTATATAATCAGCTCGCTAAGGCTTCCTGTAAGGAGTCTCTTAAAGTTCTAGAGGCTGATATACAGCACGCCAATGCTTTGTGAGTTTTCATCTCCTCTCTTCCTCTCGTTATTTATTCTGTTTTAGAGAGAGAGAGATTTTATGCATGTTTATATAATGGGTTAGTGAGTTTTGCTATTTTTGCATTTTGTTGATGTTTCCCTGCAATTCCTCAGACCTTCCTCGTAATTTACATTTTGAAATCAATGAATTGATGGCATTTTAGAAAAGGAACCACCAACTTAGGATTCCAGTAAGCATAAAATCAAATTAATGAGACTGGAATAAGAAATTGTGGGTTTTCTTCGTGGGCTATTTTCTTGCATGTTGTGATTATAGTTGATAGACAGTTATGTGACTTTCGTCAAATTGACTTTTTTTTTCTTGAACGATTCTGGTTTGCAGAGCAGCTTCTATTCCCAGGGGAAAAGGTGGTGCATGTCTTCAGATGAAATTGGCTTACAATCGCTTGACGCCTATATTTCTACTTTTGCTTCAATGGATGGATTCTTCCTGTACCTGTCTACTCCCAAGATATCTCAACCTTTTCCACATACTTGTATATAAGGTTGGTTGCTACTTTTGCCTGTTCAATTAAGGCATCTCATATCTTGGTTGCCATTTTTCTTCTCTCTCTCTCTCTCTCTCTTTTATATGGGATGTTAAGCAATGTTGTATAAAGATAAGTTGTTCCTGTTTTGTGTTGGTTTCTGTAATGATTGCACAGGTTTACGCAGATGGTCGATCAAAAATTTCTTCACATGGAAGGAAAGCGACAATTAGGGAATTCTATGGTCTGTAAACAGTGCCCACTTTTTATTGTCCTAATATCTTAATGATTACATTGAGGTTTGAACTGTTTTAGTTATCTTTACTGCCTTCTCATGTCTAACCAAAACCGACTTGCAGCTGTTATATTACCCTCTCTTCAACAGCTCCATAATAAGTCAGTTGAGTTGGACATAACTCAAGAAAAGAGTTCTCGTATGGAAATATTTTTAAGGAAGGTGGAAGAGAGGAGAAAGCTATCGGATGTGGATTTAGAGAGAGAAGATGAATGTGGGATTTGCATGGAGCCATGTACTAAAGTTCTCCTGCCTAATTGTTGCCATGCAATGTGCATAAACTGCTACCATGACTGGTAAACATTATGTCCTTGTTTCAGTTTTTTTTTTTTCAATTTCAAATGACTTGCATTTTTTCTCTCATTGTTTCTGTTACCATAAAACATTACAGGAATACAAGGTCAGAGTCCTGCCCTTTTTGTCGGGGAAGCATAAAGAGAGTCAAGTCAGGAGACTTGTGGGTTCTCACTAGTCATGGTGATGTGGCTGACAAAGAGACGGTAGCCAAGGAGGACCTGTTGCGCTTCTACCTCTATATCAATCAGCTTCCAAAAGATATTCCAGACACCCTTTTCTTAGTGTATTATGAGTACCTAATCTGATCAAGGAGAGGCCAGAAGCATGATGTACAGAAAGTGCCTCACCTGATCAGTGGAAGATGGGAAGAATGATGTACAGAAACAAAAAAGGAAAAAAGGCAACCATATAATGTAAATATAGTCTGGTGAAAGTATGACTCTTCCTCTTTTCATTATAATTAAATGAAATTCATTTCTGTTGATTGTCAAAACAAAGTGTAAATAGAGACGGTTGAGGGAAAATTCCATAGTTTCTTAAGATCCCAACCAACTTTATTCTTGTTTACCATCCTCATCCAAAGGGTTCAAAACAGAGTGAATAACAAATTTCTCATTTATGGAACTTGAATTCTGCATTTTTCTTCTTTCCACCTGAAATTGCATGAGAAAGCACATAAAGGTATTTGGGTCTGTGATTCCATTTCATACATTGTATTTGAAGTCCACCTGCACTAACCTACTGATCTTTAACACAAACTGGATGTTTTTAACCTTTGGAATGGTTACATTCTGAGAATGACACTGATACAGCATATGTATTACTTTTCTTAATTTCGCAGGCATGTCATGATGATACTTCTTATCTTAAGTGGCACAGATTTTCTTTTTCCTGATAAAGTTACAATCTTGGCTTGCTACCTTGAAAGAAAACATAATTACATTAGTTAATTCTTGCTTGGAAACAAAATGCTGTTGATATGTTAATTCACTAATTAATCAATGGTTTGAGCTACCGTGGAAACAAGATACTGTCATATTGGTAACCTGGACAGTAACACAACTGATGCTGATTTCAACTGGGGAGGAAAAGGAAATATTTGTTTATCATGGACATACTGCTCCAAGTCCAAGCTGCTGTTATGTGTAGTCTGACATGAATCTCAGCAACGTAGTCCAACTCTTCTTCAGAAATCAGAACCATAGCACATAACAACTTTAGGACAAACTGTAAAAATATGAGGTTGAATTTCAAGAGCAGATTAATATCAGGAAACAGATAGTTGGTGCATTCCAGTAACTTCTTCAGCGACCAAGTAAGAATAACTTTCAGTTTTTTCTAGTGGGTAATATTTTACCAATACCCTGTAGCACTTTATCATTCAGCTGGTTAGTGCTAACTTAATTGGTCTTAAGTTCCAATTTGATCCAACCAGAAGGTGCAGGAAAGTAATTATTGTTTCGTCTCTGCAAAAGGAAAAAAGCTTGTGCAGTATATCCTAACTACTTATAATCAGGTACATCAATCCTGTTCCGCAACTCCACTCTTTGAAGGTCCACATCTTTGTCATTGATAAAAGAAAAGACCTGGAAAGGGTCCAAAAGAGTGATATTTAAATTCTTTACCCAAATTCTCAAGAAAATGCTCCTCTAATGGGGAAAGCTATTGGTAATTCACCTTTGAGCAGATTCTCAAATAAGTGTTTCCAATCCAATCCTGACCTTCATCCCTTTAATACCATGATTCTTCCTCCACAAACTTCAACATTGGTGTTGGTCATGGTATTAGGAATAATTTTGGTAATTAATTTGTTGAAAAGCTTGTTCCTTTACCAGAAACTTAATGGAAGCAAAGTTATTTCATCACTTTGACCTGATATTATTATATTTGTGCTATATACGATGCATTTGCTGTTCTCAACTTATGGTCTGACACAAGCTGTGGATTCTAAAATAGGCAAGAGGAGGCCAAAAAGTATAGCTTGAAGTTCTGATTGATTTTTAAGCCGAGACCTCATTACCTGTTCTTAGAGTGAGTAGTATATGGTCTCATCCTTTGCTGAACTGCTATTCTGTCACTTTATCCCCATCTGGTGAAAGTGTGAAACCGTGAAATGGAACATTTTTTTTTACTTCCTCTATGATCATCTTTAGTGACCATATTTGGTGATAATCTTGTATTCAAACTGAAAAACCATAGCACTTGGAATGCCAAACACATAGACTAAGCTGAGTCATGCTACAAAGCTAAGAGGATTTTTCAATGCATAGATGATTGAGAGGATGACAGCTCTCTATGTTCCTGAAAAACTTGGAGTCGATTAGCTTCTTTAAGGATGATATAATTGTTACCAGGAGTGATCCTGGTCTAAGATAAGCTATTCTGGACTAAGTTTGGTCATGCTGAAGCATGGTTTTCAAACCACTGTTGACCCAGACAGTCGGACCGTTCGGCCCGGGAATCATCCAGGCAATCGGTTCTGTTTTACCCCAAACCCAGTCCCTGGCTAAAAACCGTTGAATTGGTCAACCCATTGACCCGGCTGGTTGTTTGGCCATTTTTTATTTTAATTATTTTTTTAATTTTTTGTCAGAATGGGCCGTCCATTCGAACCGGATGGTCGAATCATTGACCAGGAAACCGGTGGCCAGAATGGTTCCGGTTTCAGGTCGTTTTTTAAAACATTGTGCTGAAGTATCTAATTTCTGTGAAGAATAGTAGTGGCATTTGAATTGCTGGCTGTTCTTCTCTATTAAAATGTCGAGGCACATCAACTATTATATCTAATTAAGGATGATATAATTGTTACCAGGAGTGATTCTGATCTAAGCTAAGCTATTCTGGACTAAGTTTGGTCATGCTGAAGTATCTAATTTCTGTGAAGAATAGCAGTGGCATTTGAATTGCTGGCCGTTCTCTATTAAAATGTTGAGGCACATCAACTATTCTAGTAAGGTTCCTCAACTCCAGAATGGTCAATGTGTGGGAAGGGCAGTGACATTAGGAGGGTCAAACGAGCATGTTATAACTTATCAGAGATAGGGCAGCCCAGTGAAGAGGCTCCCACCAATGCAGGGTCTGGGTTGATCTATTGCGACCTGGCTGACCAGGGTTATAACTTATAAGAGATAGTAAATGATTATAGATGACCCCTTTGGGAAATCTGCATTAAAAATCTGTTATGTTACCTGTGAGATTTTAACAAGTTGTTCAGTAATCTCACAGTGCACAATTGTGTCTTTCTCTAGTGGAAGGTGAAGTTATTTTCTTAGTACTCATCTTAATTCTTCACAGTGGACAATTGCTTATTCTTCATGGATTATCTCAATTTTCTTTCTTTAAACGGAGGCTAAATGCATGGTTAAATCCACTTTTTCAATTTAGGCTGCATTTGACATTCCTCAAGGACTTATTTCCTTTTTGCTGTTAAAATGCTCGGATGAATACTGAGTTTTTAACTACAAAAAGCAGATAAATCCTTAAAATAAGGAATGTCAAATGCAGCCTTTGGTCTATTTCAACTGCGCTCACAATAGCCCTTTTTTTCCTTCTCCTTTTTCTATAATAATGTCATGATGTACATCTTTCAGGTAATGTGGCACAGATCGAACAGGGACAATTAGGAAACATGAAATGAAATGAGAAATAAACCAAGCATCGCATATATATATATATATCTAATGATGTTCTAATTCAGTAAATGTCCAAACTAGCTACCTGAACTAGTTCATTAAGTTACGGCCATACAGCTACAGAGACAAAATAACAGAGATCGAAGTTGATGTGGTAACAACCAGAATAACTAATTAAGGTGGCCTTTAACTGGGTCAAGCGCCATGGATTTTGTGGCTTATCAAGATATTGAGAGGAGGGCGAGTGTACCCACCATGAAGGAACAATTCAGCAACCGTCTTGTACATGGCTTCTGTGAGGTGGACACCATCCCAGTTGATGAACTGGGCGGGGTTTGGACAGGCTTTCAATGCAGCTGGTGAGCCACATGTAGCAAATGGATCTAAGTTGTAGGGGTCACCACCAGAACCACAGCAGGTCTTGAATTTTTCCTTGAACCCATACTTGACAGGGTTCTTCACGACTGTACTGTAGGCATTGAAGTAATCCGCATAGACGATGATTGCATCTGGGTGCTGTCTCCTTAGTTCCTGCAGCTTGTTTTGGAGGGCTGTGTTGTGCATCCTGCTCTGCATGTTGGAGCTCCTCACGCACCCAACGTCGTCTCTGTCATTGGGGGGTGCGAGTGTCATGGCCAGCGACAGGCACCCCGTCATCGGCAGACCTTGAACCACGATGTACTTTGCCCCCTTCTTCAGCAATTCCTGCCCAGCCAAGCCAGTCAATAGAAACATGCAAGCATCTGCTATCCATGTTGTCCAGGTGGCAAGATTCGAGTCTGGATCGACTCGCTCAATCGACATAAAATAAAAAGTAAAAAGATGACTGCATTCCAAGTTTTATTAACGTAAGAAGTTTGATCTGTCTTACCGGCAGCACCACCGACATACCTGTAAAAATCTGGTAACACTGTTGATGGCTAGATCTTGAACAAGGGTTTGGGATACAGTAGACCCGAAAAGGTAAGCATAATCGTTCGCCCCGATCTCGCCCACCCAGAATAGTGCCTCACCCAACTCTGCTCTGCACTGGGCTGACAGTGTCGACCCACCACATCCATGGCCTTCCAAGAGTTCGTTAAACCAAGTAAGCTGAGTGTGCAGGGACTGAGGAGTCCTATTAAGCGTGAGATTGTTACGAACAAAGAAGTCATGGTCGATTGCCGTCGACCCAGCTACTGCGAAATTGACTCCATGAGATGTATCGGCCTTTCGGTTGATGTAAGGCGGTAAATACGGTAAGGACAGTGCTTCTGCTAAGAAGTCAATTACGAGCCGGCCGTCTGAGTACCGGTTGGTGGGATGGTGAAAGAAAGTGATGCCATAGGGAAGTTGGGATACATGGTCAAAACTGGTTGGGCCGGTGGATGCTGAACGCGTGTTCCCTGTATCGGTGAATGAGTCGCCGAAGGCGTAGATTTTCGTGAAACGACTCCCAATTGTCTTGCTTGTTTTACTGCTGCCGGTGGCGATGGTAGTAGCAGCTGTTAACAAAGAAAGATGAGAAGCAAATGAGATGAAGAAGATGAGGGCGGTAAGGGTCTGTGGGGAAGAGAGAGACAAAGAAGGGCAGCTGGACGCCATTGTTTGGTTAGAACTTAGAATCAGTCAAGCAGAGGTGGAGTCACAACTCACAAAGACGTGCACACTGCGGCACTTACCAGAATAGAGTAGTGTATTATATATTAAGAGCTCGGTTAATTACACAATGGTGGACGTGTCCTTTGAGGATCGACACCGTGGGCTGGCTGGATTTTAATTTTTGGTAAATGGATTGGTTCAGTCTTTTTATAACATGTATGGAAATGGAATATGGCATTCAAGTGACCTTGTCGCCGTGGGACATTAGGACAAGCTTTTCTGTTGATCATACGCAACGAAGGACTATTGCAGAAGCCCATCTGGGTCATCCGATTGGGTTGGCCAATATGATGGTTCAGGATAGACGTCCAGGATCTGAGTGGTTGATCATATCCGATCAATGAACAATGAGCGCAGAAGGTTCTTATGGGTCGATGAGTTGGTGGGTTTCCTGCCTTACAACCATGTTGCATTGTATTAAATAGAGCATGTGGGAGGAAGGGTAGAAGACGGGAGAGGAGGTTGGAGAAGATGGAGGTCTTAAATTCAGTGTTAATGCAGAGTCGGTGGAAAAGAGCGGCCAGTTTAGGTTTACTTTTTATTGTTGCTTTTTCTCTCGATATTTAAAAAAAAAAAGGGTTTTTCTCTATTTAAATCTTCACGTCATTTAATTTGATCGGTCTTGTTGGAGTTGGAGACTTTAGGGTGTACTCTACTGATTACTGAAACGTAACAGACGAGACGACGGGATCAGTCATCACTCATCGGTGTTGTCAGAGTCGGATCGGACCTGGTGGTTGACCGCTAGACCGTTGCTTAATGGGCGGTTAACCGGTAATAAACCAGTGAACTTCCTGGTTTTCCGTTTAATCAGATGCATACGTAGCAATCGTAGGAGAAATTTGTCTGTTTCCAAAGGTAATAAGATGATACCATGCATACTCAGAGAAAGAGATTTCCATTGAGGTTTCAATTGTGGATTGTATTAGGATTAAGGTTGTCTAGAAAAAGGTTAGTATTAACGTTGTTACTTGTTAATGGTGAGGTTCTACATTAGTAATAAATTCATGAGCTTCACTTTAAAGATGTGAGCTGTATTTTTAAATAATGGCATGAAATCTTATCATTGATTTCATAGTCTACTGAACAGCTAAGCTTTACTGTTTTTATTTATGGGGAGATATTCCCAATACACAAGTGCAAGTGGCTGTGAATACTGTTTTGTGAGGACTGAATCCAATTTCATTTAGGTATTAGATTTTGCATAATCATATAAATATCATTTAGATGTAACCTCCCCACCTTGTCTGTCAAGCCAAACATAATCAGAGCTTTAGGTGGCATTTGATAAATCTGAAGCCTGAAAAGCAATAAAAAAAAAACTATAAAAGTATTCAATGGAAAATTTTCTACTTTTTGCAAATATTTGAATATATTGGAGTTGTTCAATAATCTAAATGTTGTGATGTCTGAAAATTATACATTTTACTAATTTACTCCTACAAGTTGCTATTTAAATAAAAATAAATGGAAATTATTGAAATAATATGTTATTATAGAAAATATTATAAAATAATAGAAAAATATAAACTATTGTGAATTGATACAATAAAATAAAACAAATAATAAAAAAATATTAATAAAATAATAGTAATAAAAATAAAAAATATAAAAGATCATATGATATTGTTAAAAATAATATAAAATATAATAATAATAATAATAATAATAATAATACTAATAAAAAATAATATTATAAAAATGATGTAAAATAGAACATTTACCTTTATTACTTAAACAACATAAAATATAAAAAAATTCTTAACCAATAAATAGAAAATATTAAATATATTATTAAGGACAATTAAAATATACAACTATTATAATAAAATAGTTAAACACTGTAAAATAAATACAAAATATTAAACAATGGTAAACCAATAAATGAAAATGATATCAAATAAGAAAATATATAAATATAAGAACTTAAAAATGGGGTTGTATCTTTGTTTCTAGTCATTAACATGAAGATGAAAAACAAGAGTTGGGAGATCAATCATTTTTTATTAATTTTTAAAAGGGACACACTTAAGAGAGAAAGTTTCTCTTAAAAAAATATTTTATTTTTGTTTTTATAGGGGGTACACCTACTATGCTTTGCAAGGGGCGGCAGTAAGAGCAATGCCACTACTCCTCCCCATCTTCCATATCTCCTTATATTTCCCTCTTTCTCCATTTTTTTGTTATTATTTTTTTTCTTTCTCCAGCTCTAGAACAATCGGTAATCTTGGTTCGCTAACTCCTCTATTCACCATAGTGAAGAAGAGATGGGAGAGAAAGAAAATGGAGGAGATCCTATTTTTTCTTTATTCTTTTTTTTTCCTTCTCCATCCTTATTATAGAGAACAGTCAATGATCTTCGATGTTTGGCTTTGATATCGTTTTCTCAGAAAACGGTGCCACATCGGTGCCATGTAAGAAAAAGTGGTGATTCAAAAAACAACCTCTTATTTTGCATCATTTTTCCAAAAAAAAAAAAAAGTTACTCCAAACCAAGTCTTAGAAATCAGAAAAGTGTGGTTTGAAGAAACATTGGATTCATTATTTTCTCAGGAAACAACCTATTGCTGCTAGTTGTGTAATGATATGGCATCATCTTGGGTATTGGATAATATAGACCAATACTAAAAATGGTTATATAACACTGGTATCAAACAAAAGCAATACTGTTTTCCCAAAAAATAGCTTATGTGGCAACATCTATGCCAAACAAAAAAAAAAGGAATCATTTTCTGAAAAAATGGTGTAACAAACCCTCATGCATATAGCACCGTTTTTTCAGAAAACATCTCTGAAACTTAATTGATCAATTCCTCTATTCACTACATTGAAAAAAGAGATGAAGAGAGAGAGTATATGTGTTCCTGATGATGTAAAAGTATGAAAGATATTCCTGATGTGTGGCTAAAATGGGTGCTGTCCGCCTGTGCACTTTTCTTTTTGCTGGCAACGAATCCTGGCTCCTCCTTGATGGCTGAACGATGAGCATGTTTGATTGGTAATACGTAATAATATAGCCATTCCATCAATGTATCACATATCCGCTAAAAGACAAAATAACAAGTCATTCCCTTCAGCTACTTCAGTGTTGGTGTTTGTCAGAGTTCCTAAGTCCCAAGGCCGGCATGCATTGAGTAAAGTAGAAAGAGAAAGGAGAAAAAATAACATTAAACCCTAATTAGGGCAAAATAAATAATTTATACACCAGTAAGGACTAAGGACTAAGGAGGCATACCAACAGTAGCCCTCCCTTTGGCGCACCATGAGTTATTATGTACATTTTTTATACCTAATCAATTGACCAAAGGACGGTCGACAGAAGCCCTGATCGAACAAGAGATTAGCCAACTTCTGATTCATTGCCTCTGTGGGGTGGACCCCATCCCAGTTGATGTGCTTGGTAGGATCTGTACACCTAGACGCTCCCGGAGAGCCACACAGAGAATGGAGGTCGAAGTTGAGAATTCCGGCGCCGGTCCCACAGCAGGTCTTGAAGGGCTCCGAGAAGCCGAATTGAGCCGGGTTTTTCAAGATGGTAAGGAATGCATTCCAGTAATCTGCGTATATAATTGCACAGTGCGGGTACTGTTTCTCAAGGTCTACCAGCTTCCTCTGAAGGAGATCATTGTGGGCAGCCACGACTAAGTTTGCACCGGCAGCGCAGCCGGTCTCGTCCCGATCAGACGCCGGAGACAGAAACAAGTCTAATGGCAAGCAGCCTGTTGGAGGTAGCCCTTGAATCACAATGTATTTGGCCCCTCTGTCTAACAACGTCTGCCCAACCCAACAAAACATAGACGGCTACCGTCGGTCAGAACTCAACGTACTCAGAATAGAAAAGACGAGGAGGCTCAGAATTCCATACATGAGTTACGTATACGGTATACCTTCAAGAGCTTCATCACGTTTTGGACTATTCTCTGTGCGAGTGAGTGAACCGAGACTGAGGTCCCGAAATTACGAGCGTAGTCATTCACACCCATGTCACCAATCCAGAAAAGCACATCCTCCAACTCCGCCATGCACGATCTTTCCTCCTTTCGGTTGCACTCGGATTGCTGCTGCTCCTCGAAGAAGTTGATGTACCACTCCACTTGGGTCTGTAAGCTTTCCGGTACAGCCTTCCACATTAACGTGTGACCAACTTTGTTTCTCACGAAGTAATCCTTTGGAAGAACTGTTGATCCTGCTATCGCAAAGTTCACTCCCTGCGAGAAGTTGGCTGAATGGTTCTGATATGGCGGCAGGTAAGGCAGAGAGAAAGTCTCGGCTAAGAAGTCGACGAGAAGGCGGCCATCGGACAATCGATTCATGGGCTTCTTGAAGTATGTGGAGCCATAGGGGGAGTCGGATAATTGCGAATCAGCGAAGGAATTGAGATCACCCAAGAAATGAGCATTCCCGGTGTCGGTTAACGAGTCTCCAAACGCATAGATCTTTGAGAAACAACCCTTATAAGTCTTGTTGTGAGCAAAGCAAGGAGAGAGAAACAAGACGAGAAGGGAGAGTGCGACGAGGACAGGAGAGGAGCTAGGAGGATTAGCCACCATTGCTTTTAATTAGTATCCGGTGACTCTCGCCTTTTCTGCTCTTCTCTGGTTTGGTTTAATTTGTAGAGATTGGATTGGAGAAGTAATACGTAATAATTTACACAGCGCCCACCCCGGCGATCTGGTTTTAGTGAGAAGATTGCTGGGTCAGTCATGCAAGAAGTCAGAAGTGGGCTTTGGTTTAGGCAAGAGGATAGGTGATAAACGTCTTGTTGTTGATTGAAGCTCACTTGTAGGGGCTAGAGGATTGGCCAACACCAAATACTCTTCTCAAGGCTGGCTTACCAGGTATTGACTATCGACTTTGTCATGGGCAGTGCCATATCATGCGGGACTTACCCCCACATATATAGGGGATTTGAATTCGAATACCTCTAAGGCTCTAACAAAATGATGATTCTCTATTCTCCAGTGAGAGGGGCAAAGGGAATGCATAGTAGGGATGATCATTTCAACCCAAATCAGGGCTTGGGACCCGCATCAGGCCCACAAAATTTAGGGTCAGGCTTGGGCCTAATTTTTTAGGCCAAATATTTATAAATAATATATATATATAAATGTTATTTAAAAATATTTGATAATTGATGCTTTATATATATTAAATAGAGATTAATAGAGACTTGTAGGAGATTAAAGATTTTAATCCTATGGTCTTAGATCTTACCAAATTCTAATCTAGTATTTAATGAAATATAAAAATTACTAAACCTAATCTTCTCCGCTCTCTCTCACCAATTTCACAAAACTACCACAGCACCCAATCTCTCTCTCACCAAAAGACGAATCTTCTAGTGATGAAGATAAATCTAAAGTTTAGAGTGGTTGCAAGTTTTGGGTGAAATTGAAACCATTTTCAATATTTTATTACTTATTTATTTACATTAATTTGAACTATTTTTTTTTAATTTGCTAATATCTTTTTTATTTGTAGGAGTTGAATGGAAGATGGAGCCCCTTATAGAGATGTTTAAAGTTGTTTTGTGGATATTACATGACAATGGATGGTTATTTTTTGATAGATATTATAGGTTCTAGCCTTCTAGGTTGATTTTTTGTTGATAGAATAGTTGGTTTGTTAAAATTATCATTATTAGCATGCTAATGACCAATTGAAACTTATAAATTATAAGGTATAATCATTTAATTTCTTTTATGTTAGAAGTTTTTATCTTGATATTAAGTTTAAAGTTTCTTACATGTTACTATAGTTTCCACGACAACAAGTGGAAAAAAAAAAAGTACAATTGTTTAATTTTAGAAATGAAATACAATAACTAGGCCCAGAATCTTGGCTCGGCCCAGTCCAGGCCCGGGCTTATTTTTTAGGCCCATAATTTGGGCCAGGCTGGGCCCATGCCTAGCCTAAGCCTGTTGTTATGAAGGCAAAGCCCAGCCCGGGCCGGCCTGGCCCATGATCACCCCTAATGCATAGTGCTGAGAAATCAGCGGTCCTGTAAATCATGAATGGTTTTTTGGTTGGTTTTGTTGTGATGGTTATCAATTGGTAACCGGTGGTTATCAGGAGATTTGGATGCAGGGACATTTTATTTCTTGATGTTGGGGAATCAAACTGGGGTTGCATTTGAATGTGGCGCAGAATTAAGAGTGATGGTCACTTGCAAAATCTTAAAGATATTGATATCAAGGATTATATCAGTAAGCTTGGATATGGATATGGATACAGATACGCTATGGAAACATATGGATATATATGTCCATGCATATAGGTAAGCACTTCCATTTGTAGCGTATCAGTGTACAGTGCTCAATCTTTCTCCCAGAAGCAAAGCTGCAAAGGATATTTACTAAAAAGATCAAATGCAAGTGAAACATGGCCTAAGAGGGCATGGGGCGAGCCCAACATTACTCCTTTCAAATCCTCAAAGATAATAAAGGCTCGCTCTAGCAGCTCAAGATTTAATTTTCCTGATGTGAGTCACAGCAACCAAGAGCCTTCACCACTCTCATCCATCCACACAATATTGGTTTATTCCCACCTAAACCATGCATACTTTCCACAGATATCTAGCCACCAAAAACCCTCTATTCTCTTTTCTCTCAGTACAATGATCATGAAGTAAAGAAAATATAAATGCATATTTACAAGATGTAAAGACACTAAAAAACAAAGAGGAAAGAGGGGAAATATCAATACCTGGTTATACAATTAGAACATAAACACAATTACTGTATATTTTAGTTCTTGAAATATTTCAACCCTTTTGCCAAATTACATGCCATGTCAAAACAGGCTTCAAACATTTTCTGACTGGGAAGGCTCAGAGGGCTTGGTGAGTGGTGCTCTGTTTTCTGAATCAACCTCAAAATAAATCTCTTCCTTCTTAGAAGAAGGATACAACAGATAATGTTGGCAAATGAAAAGAAGGTCGAAGAAGACTGATACCTGGCCAAAACAAACCATAATCAGTTGGGCTCTCAATGAGAGGCAAATGGAAGCTGAACATACTTCACTTGCCACTCCAAATGTCAGTTCAGAGCTTCGTCACAAATCTAATACAAAGAATAATTCAGTGAAACCAATAGAGGTTGTGTTTGATACTTCATTTGTTTATATTTTTATTTTTTTCATGAATATCAATTCCTTGTTAGTTGGTAGTCTATAAGAAAAGATCTACCTGAACATCTAGTGTGTTCCTTTTACCATACTTTCTTCGTTGGTCAAGTTGTCAAGTAACTTTGCAAGTAATAGCAATGGACTATTTCCTTTGTGGTTTGAACTAAACATGTTCAAGGTCTTATTATTGGCTATGTATTTCAGAAATACAACTGACAACTTTGAAAGATGTCAAAAATATTTGAATTGGTCCAAAATTCAGAAAATGTATTTTACTTTTTCTTGTAACCACCAGAAAGCTAGTATAAGTACCTAATTTTGTATGCGCAATCACAACTTCTATGCTAAGTGAAAGGTGGTAAAGTGCCAGAAAAGTGAACTGATCGATTTCAAATGCATGATATTTAAATCAAAATACAAATTTCCCATTTTCAGCAGATAAGTTGTAATATGAGAAGAGAAACACATTTTATACCAAGGAAAGGAGGGTCTTCCCTATATTTCCATAGAAGTTAACCCAAGAACCTGCATAACAAAGGGAAGAACACATCATTTTGCAAACAGAAGTTTTAGTTTCAAATGGTACAATTCTTTCCTGAAGGAAAAGAGCATACCCTGGTCTATAGACTGCATAGCCATCTGCGCATAGTTAGTCAAACCTCCAAGTAGATCAAGTAAAATGTTTCCAATGCTCCACCCTTCAGTGCTCTTTCTCATAAAGTTCATTAAAACCTAGATTTTGAAACGTAGTCCATTAATACAGGAGGAATGACTACTCTTACAATTCTTTTTCCCAAATAGAAAGGTGGAAGTGGTGAAATGGGAAATGGGAAACTCATTTAACATCAAATACCATAAAACAAAAACTTGTTAAAAATGTTGTCAAATGAGGCATTTGCACCAAACTTAGGTTTGGGAGGGATTCCAAAATTATGCATGATTTTTAATGAATGTTGGGAAGATGCCCAATTTCTTATCAAACAAAACATAATAGAAATTGAGAAAGAGGGTAAATGATGAAAAATGCTAAGAATAGCTTAAAGTATAACCAATGATCCATGAAGAAAGTAGCTCTAACCTGGGGAATGTATTTGATCACTGTCATGACAACTTGAATTGTACTGCAAAATGAACAAAATTGTGAATAATTAGAATTGGTTTCTCTATTGTTGAATTACTTGATTAAACCATCAGAAGTGGTTCAAATTCTAGATATTATTTGGATAAATTGAAGATAAAGGTAATAAAAAAGGAAGATTACATATTGCTAGTGCAATAGGCATAATTTTCATAACATTTTGCCAAGCTTCTAAAGGTTGTTTATTGGTTTATAAAGATTACCATAGGATATATTGAAGTGCATTGGTACATACAGTCTATGGCATCATATAGAAGTTTGAAGAAAAAAGTCCATTTATATTTCAACATGCAGTCTATTAATTTTACCCATACAAATGTGATCAACCTTTTGAAATGATGTAAAGCGTCAAAAAAATTTGAAATAATGTAACATGATGCCAAACTAGATCAAACAGAGAACCCAAGTAGAAAATAGCATTATCTGACAGATCAACATGGAGAAGGAACATCAAGTGATTCAGATTTTAAAGAAGTGTATCAATATATTAAAAGAAAACATCCTGGACATTAGAACTCAAAAGTCAATTAAGCAAAGATAGCTCTTCCTGAAAAGTTAATAGTTTGTAACAACTCCCATTCACCCAAATAAGTACATTAGAAAAAAGGGAACTCACTTGAAGACAGAGATTAGCCAAAGCCATGAGTGGTTTGGCAATGCTATGAATAGACAAACTATGGCAGAAACCCAGACAGCAGATGTGATTGCAATACAAGTTTTTGAGACCTTTTGGCTTCCACGCTGTACAAAACACGTCAATATGCTAAGTAAAATGCGTAACTTCATTATAATAGCTGTCTCTACAAAATGTTCAATTGCTCAAATAAATAATTAAGAAATTTGCACTAATGAACATGGATTTGATTGAATTACATCATAGATTAGAACTTGGTACAAGGTAATGGTTGTCAATAGAACAGCATGCATTGAGAATGCTACATCATTTGCAGCTACAGGGATCATCTGCAACAAAGCAAACAATTGATAAGAACAACAACAAAAAAACTTTGAAAAATACAAAACCATTGTTGTTTCTGTTGTACTTTTTTTTATCAGTTTGTTTCTGTTGTACTTTTGAACCATTAATTAGTGGTTTGCACATTTACCAAAACTGGAACGTGCCAGGAGAATCAACTAAAAATGTCTAAAAGTATATACAAATGGATAAAATGGAAACTAAATTGACTTCTTGCAGTGAGAATTATATGAACTAGACATATAATTTCTGTAATCATAAATAGATACAGCAACAGAGATAAAAACCAAAAATGTAATGCAGTCTGTCTATAAATAATATGAGCTTTCTGGATGGTAAAAAAAAATGGATATTCCCATAAAATATCATAACAGAAAAATCACCAACTCACAAAATTCATGTTCTATCATCTTTAGGTCATTTTTGGTACATACGCTGCTGGTTCCATGCCCAGTAAGAAGGAGGGTTTTGTCAGGTTGGTAGCGGGCACTAAAACTTTAGACAAACTCTAATGAATTACCAAAAAGAATATGTGTTATAGTGAAATGATTCAGGGCCCATAGCAATGGATATGATACTGAACAGAGTAGATTGCTGGAACAGGATTCGTTTAGCTGATCCCATATAGTTGGGAGAACGCTTAGTTTAGCTGAGGTACCACTAGGTAACAACAATAACAAGCCAACTCCTGAGAATTGGAAAACTAGCATCAACTGAATGCTGACACAATAAATAGTCAAATCATTCTTTCAAATGGTATTGACCACTTATCTTATTCGCAAGATAAAAGTAGGAAATTCAATAACCTATATGTATGTCAATAACACATGGAACATGCATAATCTAGCTTAATATTCCAATTGTTTTGCATCATATATGTAACAAAGTCAGCAATCAGCCCAAATTATACTAAACCTACAATTGTTGGTCTCAAGATCCAAGAACATCCTCATATGTTCCACTATGTTGGGGCATCAACATTAATCCTTAGTAACCACTTTCTTTTACTTTGTTTGTGTCCAAAATTTCCAAACAAGAGACCTAACTTCAAAGAAAACATAAACAACTAAGTTCGCTAAAACAACACAACTGTCTCCATAGTGAGAAATTGTAGTACCAAGAGTGTTAACCCTAAATTGCAAACTGGAGTAGTAATTTTCAATTAATTCAAACTAGCACAAGTGGGTAACTAATAAGGACAGTTCTAAAATCATTTTTAACTAAAGGAGAGGCGCCACGAGAATCAATATAATCAATCAATCAGTTAAACATATAAAAAGGGAAGACCAAAAAACCCCATACACGGCTGCACAGATAAACAAACGTAGAAAGACTTCCAACTACAAACCTGTGAATAGCCATACTTCTCGCGGTATTGCCTCTGAATAAAAGGACTAAAGAAAAGAGAAGCGTTGTAGATGAGATACGAAGAGTGCTTCGTAAAATTCAGAATCAAAAAGTCGAAATTCAACCCCACGACACTTCAAAAACAATAAGTTAATGAAAAGTTAATAAATAAATACATAAAGAGGCAATCAAATAGAAGGATAAAAATTCAAGCACAAACGTGTACTAGGAAAAAGGAGAAAAGATTATAGAAATATATAAGAGAAAAGAAATACCTTTTCCTCCTGAAGTTCAAGATGACTTGTGGGTAGAAGCTAAAGGACCAAGAAAAGAAAGCGATCCAACCGAAAACCTGGTAGCTGATTTCGAATGGAAGAGAATTCCATGACGCCATTTTCTCTTCACTCGTAAGGAAAAAGTAATTCGGAGCGAAATTGCTCCGAGCGTTGCCAGAGAATATAGGAGGAAAAAAAAGAATGAGACTATGACTTTGAAAATATCCTCGCACTTTTCTAAAAAGCCACAGTCCAATCCAGTAATAGAAGTACAAAATCAGTATTCAAAGAGTGTGGGGGGGTGAGAGAGGGGTTTGAGTCTTAGGAGTTGGAGAATGGAGAGTGGTGATTCGCTGATTCTGATTCAACAACCGCACTCACGCTGATGCCTGTGTTTTCATTTGTGTATTGAGTGATGAAGACGGAAGAGCGCTCCTCAATAAACTTTCAAACGTCTCACTGCAATACCTAAATTTTTAAAAAAGTGTTAGGTTGGTCCTCGCCGTTAATCGATCGTCAGTTATAAAATATCAAAATTATCTTTTAAAAAAATATACTGTTCATTATTTTCTATCTCTAAAAATTGAATGATTATTTTCAAAGAAAATAAGAGAAAAAGCATAAAATATGATAAAAGAAAACAATATTCAAAACAAAAAAATAATTAAATAAAAATCTACAATAACTTTATTAATTTAGAATAAATATCTCAACTAATTCAGTCTCAAGATAGAAAAAGACAATAAACCATCTCCTTTTAAGGGATATTTTTGACATTTTAAAAAAATAACTGACGATCAATTAATGGCGGATACCAACTTCACACTACCCAAAGGTCAGGATAATAAAGTAGAATTTTACTTTTTTTTTTTTCCTCACCCAAGTGACGAATCTGGACGTGGATCTGCCTCTATTCATATTTTTGGGGAATCTGTGATGAAGGCAATTAATTGTAGGCTGTTTTGACTTTTGAGAACCATGATGATTTTCTTCTGCGCCGCACCTCATATTCGAATAGGTCATCCGGGACGCGCACTCATCTCCATCATCGAGGAAAACAGACATGGGCCCGCTTTATTGATTCGCCGTGGAAGGTAGTGATCTCTGTGTCTATGTGATCGTGAACGCCCGAGATGTTTTAGCATCGCTTCTCTTGTAGTTGGCATGGCATGGGCTACACCTGTTCTCGTAAGACAACCCTATAATTATTGAGATTACTCTATAATTTGCTTATTATCAAAATACAGTCTTTTTTTTTTTTTTGAAAAGAAACAAAAATGTATCAAAATACAGTCTTAACTTTTTGAGAATGGTTTTTATTCCAAAAAAATTAATAAAAACAAACAAGAAATAAAAGTAAAAATAGAGGAAGATAACGAAAACAAAAAAAAATAAAATTGATGATAAAAGAAAATTATTTTTATTATATTTTTGTTTTTTATTTTCTGTTATATTTCCTCTCATTATCTGTTTTATTTTTATCTTTTTATTCTGTAATTTCAAATTGACGTTTCAATTATCTATTTTGATTTAATAATTTTGGTCGAAGAGTTGTTAGTGTCAAAAATCTGATTTTATACTATAAAAAGCACAAATGAGGCATGAGATTTCTAGAGTTTTTTTACTAAAATATCCTTCATTTTGAATTTAAACACTTTATTTTGGGGGTAAAAAAATATAATTTCAATACCACTATTCAGCTCATTCAATTCCTTCTCATTAAATTCCATATTCAAGCTATTAACTCCTATTAATTTTTGAATCTTTTCTTGACTAAAATACCTTTCAATTTAAAGTTGGACATTCTTCATTTTTTGGGCAGAAAATATAATTTTAATGCTACTATTTAATTCATTCAATTTTTTCTCATTAAATCCCATATTTAAGGTATTAACTTCTATTCTCTATCATCAAATCCTATATTTAAGGTATTTTTTGTTTTTTATCATTAAATTCCATTAATTAAGTCCATAAATAATTATTTTCCTAATATAAAAAACCTAGATTTTTAAGATCGACCCATAAATGAATCCGCTTTTTTTTCCTTCTAGGTGGTGGGTAAGTAATTCAACCATTTGGGCCAAATGGGTCATCATCCCATGATGCCATAATTAAATAATAAAAATTAAAAATAGATAAATATACAGAAAATTTTGGGCACAACACTATTATTATATATTGTCATATTAAAAACAAGTATTATATTTTTTGTAAATTAAAACTTTATTAAAAGAGAAAAAAGGAAGTATATACAGCATAAACACCCAAATAAAGTAGGTAAAAAACCCAAACCACACAATGACAACCCAAAAAATAAATATGATAAATATGAAGTATTTATTAATGATGGAAATAGAATATAAGATTTAAAACCAATAAAAAATGAAACCATTTTCTATCTAGGTGGTAGGTCAATGGTTCAACCATTTGGGTTGAATTGGTTAACCTATGGTGTCATAATTAAAAAATATTTTTAAAAAATAAAGGAATACAAAAAATTACGAGAAAAAGTACAAAAAATAATAGTACAATTTTGGGCACATGTATAATATTATATATTTGGCATATTAAAAACTGTGTAGTAAATAAGAATTGTTTTTTATTAATGATAAAAGTGGAATACAAAAATTAGAAAAAAAAGTGATGTATGACTTGTGATCTCACTAACTAGGTTAAATGGTTATTAGCTGACCATGTTGCTAACCAAGTAAATGGTTTTTTGTAAGTAATTGGTTTGGTGGTAAATGGACTCTGAAATCATTGTAAGGTGATGGGTTTACCTATTTGGCCAGTTGTTTTGACCATGGGACAAAACCAATATTTTAAAAATTAATTTCAATTGTATTTTCCTCCCAATTAAACAAGTTAACTTGTGATGTCATAAAATAAATAATGGAAATACAAAATATTAAAAATGTAAATTTTATAAAAAATTAACATGTCTTTAATATTATATATATATATATATATATATATATATATATATATTAATTGATCAAACCCATGAATGAATTTTAATGAATACTACTTGATTTGTGACATATAAAGGAACCAAGGAATAGTTACAAAAGGAAAAAAAGAAGATAAAGTAAATTGAGATGGTTTGATCATGTGCATGCAAAATCATATTTAACATCTATTTGGAAAAAATGATGAATTTAATATTGAAGGGGTAATAAAAGCTAGGGAAATTTTGAGGACATTTGTGGAACTAAGAAAATATAATACAAGTGTCCATAATTTAACGATGGATATAGTGTTGTGTTGAATAGAATTGAATGGTGAAGAGGATTCCTATAGTTGATCCCATGTAGTTCAGACCAGTGTTTCCGAACCACTATTGACTTGGATGGTTGGATCATTTGGCTCGGGAATTGTTCAGGCAACCGATTCCATTTTACCCCAAATCTGATCCTTGGCCAAGAATCATTGAATTGGTCAGTAACATGCTGACCCAGACAGTCAAACTATTGACCCATTGGAATGGGCCATCCGTTTGAACTTAACGGTTGAACTGTCATCCTAAAAACCGCTGGCCAAAATTATTTCAATTTTAGGTCATTTTTTAAAACCTTGATTGAGACAAAATTGTTAGATGACAACGATAACCACCTAGTTGGTGATCACTTTTATGATACCAGTTACATAATGTTATCTTTGTTATATGAATTTTGATAATAACATCTAAATCTTATCACCATTATCATTAGAAATTGTCACATATCATGCATGTACACTTGGGGTGAATTATCGGTTTATTTGGTTAAAATTGAAAATTTGAATCGAAACCAAAATAATGAAAATCGTAATAACTGAAACCGAAAATTTTCGGTTAATATTGATTTTTTTAGTTAATTGAATTTTCTAACTTAAAAATCAAAACCGAAAATGAAAAACATTTATTCATTTATTCATTTCTTTTATTAAACAATGCTCACTCCTACCTCTAACTGGGCATTCAGCTGGCTTGGGCAGGATAGCTTTTAGCAAATAGGTATCATGTACTTGGGGGTAGTCTTACTTTAGTGCCTAAACTTTTTAGTGTGCCACTTTAGTATTTAAATTTTTAGAAATATACACTTAGGTCCAATTCCACTAAATTACCACTACGACTAGGGGTAATTATGAAAATGCCCATGTTTTGTGTTCTAATTCTCTTGTTTCATTGTTCTTCTATCTTTAGACTTTGGATGCAGACCAATGGTGGCATTTTCATATTTTAAAACAAAACCACACATGAATTGAGACTTTATCAAGTTTGATTTGCATTCGAAGGCAGAAGAAGATGAGCAATGAGAAAAGAGAACCAAAACATACGTGATGTAGGTGCACACAACCCGGACCTATGGTGTGCACGCACGTGGCGAACGGTGGTGTACAAGATGGACCCAATGAGGGCCTGCACAAAGCAAAGGTCGACGTGCAGCCCGAAACCAATGGCGCTGCTGCAGCAACCCCAGATGACCGTGCTCCTTAGGGCCGGGCCACATCCTGGCCGTCCACGCCCACCTACCTCCAAGCGATCTCAAGTATAAATAGGGGGCAACCTTCTCAAGGTAGACATCTGAAAAACCGGAACTAAGTATCAAGAACAAGAACTTGAGAACTCTTAGTCTCCTTTGTGGCCTCGTTTGACTGTTTACACCTTAGGCCTCGTCCACCTTGCACTACCCTCATACTAACTTGACCGTTGGAGTCTCCGCCTCGGGTACCAACCCGAGGCCTCTGGCATTCTCCTTCCTTTACTCCTTAAAGGATCGGCCTACCAGCCTCGACCACTCTGGGCCTCAGACTACTCAACCACACCTCGACTTGGGAGCGAATCAACAGCGTTGCCCTCGGCCCATTTTGCCCAACAACAATTGGCGTCGTCTGTGGGAACATCGCTAAGGCTTCCTTCAACTAAACTCCTAAGCTTCAGCCGACATAGCAAGGAACACTAGGAAGACTCAGAACCTGGTCACGATGGACCAGTTTCAAGCAATCTTCAACTGGCTCGACAACCTCACATAGAGACTGGAGGAGGTGGGGGACCTGACAGGAGGCCACCCTTAGGGTAGCCTCCCTACTGGAAGCCTGGGGCACCATGGCAAGCACACGTCTTTGAACTTGTTAGCCATTGGCCTAGTCGGATCCCACAGAGCTGACCCTTCAGAGTCCAACAGCCGTCGACACGCCAACCAGCTGCCAAAGACGACCCGACCCCCCAGCCGAAAAGGGGGTGAATCGGCTAAGTCTTGCAACTACCACCGAGACCAAGGACATCACCGCTGCTGATGAGAAAGCCCACGGGCGGKCAAGCCGCCACAACCCCCCTTTGGGGGCCGATGCCACGCCTCTCCCTCTCGCATCTCAGATCTCTGAGACCTCCTAAACGACAGGTGGGCCAGAAGAAGCAAACACATGCCCGCGTCAAAATATTCGGGGAACCGAGCCGACCTGTTCCATGCCCGAGAAGGCCAGGACGAAGCCTAAGCCCCCATCGACCAAAACATCATCAACCTACAACTCGGCGCAGTCAAGGATGAAGTTCAACAAGTTAGGGAGAGCCAAGGTGATGCCTCGGCAAGCCAAAATCCCTCGTCCAACAGAATGGACACCTTCATTGATGCCATCACCTCGAAACCCCTTCCACCTCACTTTAAAGCTCTTGCACTAGAGACGCACAACGACACCGCGGATCCAGATGATCACTTGGAAAGCTTCTGAGCGCTCATGCTCCTTTATGGATATTCCGACACCCTGACATGTCGGGCTTTCCAAGCGACCTTCAAGGGGGCAGCCCGTCGGTGGGTCTCTAGGCTCTCACCTTGCTCCATCAACTCATGGGAGCAGTTTGCCAACCTTTCTCTCACCTGCTTCATCAGCAGCCGACAATGTCAGAAGAGCGTCATCTTGCTCATGATCGTCCGACAGAGGCATGACGAGAGTCTACAGTCCTACATCGACCGTTTCAAGAAAGAAGAGCTCAAAATCCGAGACCTCGACCCCATGGTCTCCATGCACATAGCAATCCACAACCTCCTACCGGGTCGGCCTTCAAGTGCTCCATCGCCAAGACACCGCCCGAAACCAAGGCAAAAATTTTGAAAAAGGTTCAGAAGTACATCGCCACTGAGGAGGCCTCGGCTAGCAAGGGCCAAGGAGAGGCTGACCACAACCATGGGGGCTTAGAGAAGAAGAAGAAGAATGGAGACGGCCACGACAATGACAACACCAACAGTGATATTGACAAGAAACCGCCGACCCTGTCCTACGATGAATACACACCACTCAACTCCACCCGAGCGCATATCCTCATGTAGGTAGAGAAGGAAGAGTACGTGAAATGGCCTAGGAAGATGAAGAGGAACCCCAAGAGGGGTAACCCAAGTGAATATTGCAAATACCACCGCGGCGTCGACCATGACACCGAGGGTTGTTACGAGCTTCGAGACGAGATCAAGTCCCTCATTCGTCGTGGGTATCTGAAAGAATACGTTGAAAGCGATGTCACCACCTCGCCCCTACAGCAGTCGTAGCGGGCAGGAGTAGTAGACGTCATCACCAAGGGCTCGGCCTCAGATGTAGCCCTGGTTGCAGCCCTAAAGAAATGAGAAGCACTCAGCTCTCCAGCATTACCCTCACTTGTGCCTCGCATCAGGAACCCTGATGACCTCGCAAGGTATGATCGACAATGAAAACAAGTTTAGTGGAGTTTTTTGTAATGAAGCAAGCAAGTTTCTCTCACCTCAGCTCAAGTCCTTAGTGTATACGTTCTCGTCTCGACCGAGTGGCTGATTGTAGCATACAACCTTCACCAAGGTTACACACTCGGGTTGGACGTCGGTCCAAGGCATACATCCCCCGGAGGTCATACGCCTAGTCGCCAGGTCCTCCTCGGCCGAACGGTCAACCGCGGCCCACAACCTCTATCTAACTTACGCACCTAGATTGGACGTCAGCCCAAGGCATACAACCCGCAGAAGGTCACACTCCTGCTCACCTTTTTTAGCAAAGGTTCTAAGGGACCTCGGCCACAGTTAGCGTAGCAGCCTTTGATATTGGCTTCAACCTCGGAAGACCCTCATGGCGAGCGAGTTCTTATCTAGGCTGAAGAGTCAGCATCAGCCCTCTGCTTAACACAAGTCACGGCAGAACAGACACGCTAAAGAGAATGACGCCACCTCACCAAGACAAGGGCACCCTGCAACACCGAGAGAGCTAAGGCGTCCGCCTCCCTTTCCTTCTCGCTAAGGAAAGAGGCCTCGCGTCTTCGACGACGAAGCTCAGCCTCGGCCTGGTTCACTTGAGTTCTTGAACAAGTGGCTTAGTGAGCGACGGATTTTTTCAACTTGTGACCTCTTGGAAGGGGGCATCGACCCCTACACACACAAAAAGAAAAAAAGAATGCAAGCACAAAAATTATACTCCAGGTCGACCTTTGGATCTTGGCGTTCCCTTTGGCTGGTGCAAGCCGTTCCTTGACAGGTGACCCTCTGGCGAGTGCACCTCCTCGACTTGACGACTTCCTTGGTACCTCTTGCCAACCTTGCATCCCTCCTCCTCGGCTTGGAGCTTCATCACCTTGAACGCCTATAGCTCATCGACGCCTACCATGCCTCGACGGCCTCCTTGGCACCTCTTGCCAGTTTCACGCCCCTCCTCGGCCAAAGATCTCTCTTCGGATCGGAGCCTCATCACCTTGGATGCCTGCAACCTTTCGTCCCCCGCCTTTAGCGCGTCCTTCAGACTCCTTCCTGGCAGTGGTCTCGGCCTCAAGAGCCTTCGTCAACTCCCGTTCCTCGCACATGACTGAAATGATTGACCCCTAGCCGCTCTCTACTTTAGCTGACACAACAGGAAAAGGACAAAAACAGAAAAGAACTCTAAGTAATAGAGCAAGTACTCACCTCGTCCATCCTTATGAACAGTATGGCTGAGGTGCCCTCTTGCTTTACGCCTACCTTCAGTGACTCAAGGCCGAGGCACCCTCTCACCGGCGCCCTCCTCAGTGGCTCGGCCTTCTTGAAGTTGAACCCTCCTGCTAGGGTAAGCGGAGCCGAGGCCAGCTCACACCGAAGTTTCCTCCTCCATTAGAAGCTCAGCCTAGATCTTCCCCAATCTAGCCTAAATGACCAGCCCTCGGTACCGGATGCGAAGAAATACTTCATCCATCTCATGCACAGACAGTACCCGACACCGAAACTCATCTCGTGCACGACCACGGCATGACCACCCGATGTGTGTACCTTGCACGATGGTGACCGACCAAGACCGACACCTAACCAATGTACTAACTCGTCAGCTCATCAGTGAAGCATGTGACTGGGGGCACATGCGCCTCGTACCCGCACAAGACATGGTACCGAGCCCTCTAAAGCGGAAGCTAACACCTTCGCGCTTTTCAGCCCTCCACGGTTCTCTCAAGAGGTGGAGTCAACAAAGTAACTGCCACAAAGACAGCAGAAGCCCCATGAAGCCGAGGATGACGTCCATACGCTCATAAACTGGGCTACTTCCAATGAAGCCTAAGCCAGAGCCGACGTCTCCCCGCTCCAAAAATGGGCTATCCCCTACACCTCCAAAGCCAAAGCCGAGATCCTCGTCAAGAAAAGCCACTCAATGCCTCTCAATAAGGATGACACTCTCTTCGGTCGAAGCTAAGGTCCTTAGCTAAGACCTCCACCACGACCTCGAGAGTGGGGGGAAAATGATGTAGGCGTGCACACACGTGGCGGATGGTAGTGCGCAGGATGGACCCAATGAGGGCGTGTGCAGAGCAGAGGTTGGTGTGCAGTCTGAAACCAATGCCTCTGCCGCACACGGCGGCCCCAGATGACCGTGCTCCTCAGGGCCGGGCCACATCCTGGCCGTCCATGCCCGCCTACCTCCAAGCAACCTCAAGTATAAATAGGGGCAACCTTCTCAAGGTAGACATCTGAAAAACTGGAACTGAGTATCAAGAACAAGAACTTGAGAACTCTTAGTCTCCTTTGTTGCCTCATCTGAGTGTTCACACCTCAGGCCTCGTCCACCTTGCACTACCCTCGTACTAACTTGATTGTCAGAGTCTTCGCCTCAAGTACCAACCCCAGCCACTCCGGGCCTCGAACTACTCAACCACACCTTGGCTTGGAAGCGAATTGACAATATTTCCCACGGCCCATTTTGCCCGGCAACAATAGGTATTTTCATAATTTTACCATTCATCGTAACATAGTTCAATAAATTTGAGCTTAAATGTATATTTCTACAAGTTAAAGCATTAAAGTAAGACTACCCCAAAGTATAGTATACCTGTTGCAATTTATCCCATAAAGATAAAACCATGGGGCCAATTCGTTGTAGCTCAATTGGTAAGTTTTTTTGCTAGTTGCAGAAGAGATTTGGGATTAATACCGTTGTCACTAGGGTGCCGATGACCTTTCTAGGTCCTGGTTAAATAACGGTTTTGATGATTTGAATGGGCTAACTACTTGATTAGCTGGTAGAATCATGATCCAATGAGCATTTTAGTTTTACGTCTGACAAGTAGGGGTGGATTCGAGTTGGTCCGAGCCAAATACTGCTATTCGAGTTTGGCTTGCAGTAATATTATTAGGCTCGAGCTCAGCTCGTTTTATAGCTTGCAAGTTTGAGTTCGACTATAAATCAAGTTTTTTTTTTGAAAAATAAAAATTATATGTATAATTTTTTATATTTTTTAAACAAAAAAAATTAAGAATTATAAAAATTAGTTAATATTAAATATACAAAAATAATTATAAAAATTATTTACTATTATACATAAAAAATAAAAATATTATTATATATAATAAAATTATTTATTTTGATACTAGGTACGTGAGCCGAACTTTATTGAGTTCGAGCTCAACTCGATTAGCAAATGAACCTATATATCAGGCTCGAATTCGGCTCAAAGCTCGATTTAAGCTGAACTTTTCACGAGCCGAGCTCATAAAAGGCTCGTCTCATGGACCCCTATGGACAACCATGATAAAGTCAATATATTTGGGTTTCACGAGCCTATATACTAGTTTTGACGACAAGTAAAGATATCCTCCCAACAAAAACTATCCCAACGTGGTTCTAACAGAATCGTGTCTTCATATCTCACATTAAAGACTTGGACCCACCACGCATGATATATGTAGTGTCCCACACGTATGATGTTGGAATACGTTGGAACAGATTTTGTTGGTAGGAGACCCACACTCTTTGACAGCTCTTGCCTTATAATCATAGGTTTAGAATCTCCTCTCAAGAAAAACTCTCCCAACACAGTTCTAACATGATCTGTGTCCACAGATCTCATTTGAGATGTGTAATGGAATGTACAGACATAGATCATGTTGGGATGAATTTAAGACCTCTATGTTTTCATCTCCTTTTTTAAATGTTTATCTCAATCTTGTTTATGTTTTACGTTCTAGGGAGATACCTAGGGGTGTTTATTGTGGTTGGTGGTTTTGGTTTAATTTCTTAGACTTTATAAACGGTAAATCACACATAATATAATTATAAACAAATAGTGTATAAATATTATATATAATATAATATATCAAAATTGAATGTATAAAATTATAAATATATAATAAAATCTTTTATTTTATAATAAAATAATAATATAAAAGTTTTAGGTTTTAATTTTTAAGGGCGCTATTTGGGCTTTCTAATTGGGTTAAGCCCAATAGAATCAAAGAATGATCCAAACTTCCCTAAACTATATTAGAAACCACATCAAACCCTAATAATTTAATAAAACGGTTTGGTTTTGTTTGAAAATTTCTCAAATCATAATTTACTAATTTGGTTTGAGATCTTCTCTAAACCACACTGAATCGGACCATGAATGCCCCTAGAGATACAATAGGATTCTAATTCAACTTCTATATAGAAGCTGAATTGACAACAACAACAAAAATCAATTGAGCACAAAAATCCTTTTTAATAGAAAATGCATGAAGTAGATAGCATATTATTTCTTGTAAGAAAAAATTAAAATTTTATTCCATAAAAATAACTTAATCCAAGGAAAATCACAGGGTCGGAAGATATCTATAGATACCAATTGGGTGGTGCGATCTGTTTCAGATCTCTGAATGATGTGATAGGGCTTTGACCTAGAGGTGTAATGTGGGTCATGTCATACTCATTTTGCAAGTCAAACGTACTATAGCGGGCCATGCCATGCCAGCATGTGGGCCTGGACAGGCCATGCCTACCCGGCCCAAAACCCCTTAAAAGTAAAGTTCGACACATCCCGCAACATGAACCCAGGTGGGCCCATGCCATGCACAGGGTATTATCTATTGACTTGGTCCTATATTCCTACTTTTCTATATTGTATTATCTATTGACTTCAATATGTAACTGAGGTTTTATTTGATAAATGACTTAATAGAATGGCTCATGCGATGCACAGGGTATTGAACAGTTGGAAATGCTGAAGGTTGAGCATTTTTTTTCTGAACCATAAGACTTGTATTGGGGAGGGCTCCATTTGATACTTCTCCAAATCCTGGAATCACTCGGAACAACTGGATTAGCGGCAGGGAAAATATGTACATAATATTTGAATGGATGACTAGATCGATTTAATATTTGTTTGGAAAATCTTTTCATTCCTAGATTTCCATATTATATATCCACAAAGTATGACACAATAGTAATAGGTTTCTTTTGTTCAGAATTTTTAACAAATGACTTACCCATTGCCGTACGTAGTCCTGTTCAGCACCTGGATTAATATCCACATATGCTCAAATATTTCTACTGACATCACAGTTTGTAAATAAATGCTTTAAATCCTCAGGTTCCTGATTACATATTTCTGGTTTTGAATGATATTTCTACGATAAAGTTGAGCAGATGTTGGAAGTTTGCCTTGAATTAGCAACCACATAAAAAATAATGTTGAATCCTATAAGAACAAGGTAGTTTCCAATTTCGATAAAGAAAGTAGGCCTGTTGGCCATATTTATGAGCCAAGAGAACTACTTCATAGGCTGATTTAACTGTTAGTCAACCCCCAAATCCACTTGTCTTCTATGCCACTTTCCTGATCTGGTTTCTTAAGAGGGATTGCTCTAATCATATGGTCAATTCTAGTGGATAGAAGAGATTCAACTTTAGTCAGATTCCATATTCCATTATCAATTCACTATATGATTGATTTATATGGTCGTATGGTTAAGAGATGTTGAAATATTAACAAAAATTGTAAACTTAAATTCCAAAAAAAAAGAAAAAAAGAAAAGCAAAATTTTTTTTTGTATGGCTAGTAATGGCTTCTTTGTGCTTATTGAACCAATAGTTGAATGAGGCTGCAAATTGAGAATACTTGTGCACTTGCATTCATTTTGTAAAAACATGTGTAAAAAAATGACCCTTTTTGCCTCCTACCATGCAACCTCAGACAGAAGATTTGTCATAGGTTGGAATAAAAAAAATGAAGGGATATAATCGGAAATATAAGAGTAATTCTAATTTTCATATATGGTTAATTGATTAATAGAAATAAAATAATATATGAGAATGGGACAAACAAGCATTTGCAGGGATAATATTGGAAAAGCAAAATTAGGGTGTTCGCTTCGACCATTCTGCTCATGGGTAATAGAAATTGGTTTGTTATCCTTTAAAAATAAAAAATATATGTCAGCACCTGAATCCCACCCAAATGAGGAATTGGAATTGGAATAAAAATTCTTTAGAATCAAAATTTTATGGCCTATTCCCATAGTTTATTTGGTTTAGACGAGAATAAGAATATGAATTAGAATCAATAGGAATGGAATTTTATTATGAAAGGACGGGTAAAAAATGACCATTTCATCAAATGGGGAAATGCCATTCCAACGAGAATGAAATTTCGATTCCGTCAAATCAAATAATTAGAATCAGAGTAACCCATTCCAATTCCGATTCCAGACCCCTATTCCTGTTAATCAAAAGGGGCCTCGTGTTATACCCACTTAATCTAAACCCGACCTTAAAATTTAACTGAAATTATCCGAACCCAAACCTGGGCGAATTTAACTTTTAACCATATACATTCACATCCCTTAGAGGCTTAGACCCACCTTCAATTCAACCCACTGAGATGATGTCTTTGGGAGCAGCTTTCAGCTTTGGGCTTTTCTCTCCACAATTCAATTAAATAATCTGGGGTCCACCTATACATTATACATACGTTACCACATTTCCTTCAAATAATTGCCGTTAATTCAAACCGAAAGAAATCTCAAAACCCAAAACCCGGGAAAAATAATGCTTTATTCACACGCAGGTCCCTAGTCCCTACGCCGGTACGCCCTAACCAGCCGGGACCCACAAATGGCCGCGTTGTCCCAGCTAAGAGCCAGATCAGTTCCAACGGAAGAAATAATAATACGGTAATATGGATCCTATGGTTACGATTATTTTAATCAGGAGATGGTCGAGAGAGTTGAAAGGCACGTATTACGTGGGCCCGGCAATGCGTGTTGCGCGAGGGGCGTAATGTAGCGGGAAGAGAAAGTGAAAAGAAAAAAACGGTTAGTTGGCCCGCGCAGGCGACGTGTAGACCTCACCTCTTACATTGCTGAACGCTCGTCTCTGGGCTCGCCCTAAAGACTCGCTCTGTCTCTCCTCCTTTTCTCTTTCGTTGTCTCCTCCCTAAAACAAACATTTCTTTCCTGGTCTATTCCTTTTCTTTTTCTTTTTGTTCCCTCTTCTTGCCTCTCTTCTCTCTCATCTCTCGTCATTCTCCCCCGTTTCCGATCTCTGGAACTCGAAGCCCCTGCGATCATGTCGTCGGTAAGGTTTTCTTTCACATGCTTCTCCAATTAAACTAGTTTTGGGTTCTCCCCTTTTCGTTTTATGATTTATCTGTTGTTAACGAAGTGATTTAGAGGATCTGTGGGATGGGAAGAATCAATTAGCTTCATGGATGATATATTGTGGAATCTATTGTTTAAACTTCTGATCATTAAGAGAAGATCAGGGGGTTTTGAACAAATGGTTATCTGGTCTTGAAAAGAGAAAACTTGGAGGTATATGGTTTTCAGTTACGAGATGAAACTCAGATTAGGAGGAAGCATTACGTGAAAAATTATTAAGTTGTCCGAACTGTTCAATTGCCATGCTTTTGTGGAATACTGTTTGGTGTATAACGCTCTTTTTTCCTCTTTCTTTGTGAATTGATTGATTGATTGATGTTTTTCTTTGTAAACAAGGTAATAATTTATCCTTTGTATGGAATTGGCAGGTATCGTATTTATTTCCAATAACTTTCCATGCTCATTTTCAACAAATGACAACAAGCTCCAGAGAAACATTCTGTTTTGTTAGAAGAACAAGTATTCTGATTCAATGTTTTTCTTTTTTTCTGCATATGAAAGAAATTGTCCTTTTAGAAAGTATCAATTATTAACAAGTAACAACTAAAAATGATAACATTACCAATGTTATGGTAAATGGGAGGCTTCGGCCCAAACCTCAATTTCGTGTTCAGATTAGATTAATAAAAAAAAAAAAAAAGAAAATCGTTCAGATTGATCAAATTGGATATGTTTATATGATGCATGCAGAGTACTCTGTTCTTTCCATTGACCACAAATAGTCTGGATTAAGGCTGAGATGAGTTGAATTGGGTTGAGAGAGTACTCTGTTCCTTTGCAGTAACATAGTGTGCTGTGCATTTTAATGAATTGTGTTAATACTGATAAGCCATTAATGTTGAATTCTATTATTTTCTAGCATTTCTTTCTATTGAGATGGTCGTTTCTGCTGGTGTTTAGTTGTTGTTCAGTTGCAGCTGAATGACTTGTTGCTCTGTTTGTTTTTTAGTGGATAAAGTAATTAAATAATAATCTTGAAGATACCCTGTCAGCCCAACTCAGCTTCAGCCTTCAGCCATCAAGGACTTCACAACCTCGTTAATAACTTGTTCAGTAAAAGACAGAGCAATAAATCATTCAGTTAAGTTGGGCCATTTTCAGCCATTGTCAAACTAAACCTAGCTTCTGATTGCAGCATGACAAGGGTCGGCCGTTGCCCAAGTTTGGCGAGTGGGATGTGAATAATCCTGCATCAGCCGAAGGATTTACAGTGATATTTAACAAGGCGAGAGATGAGAAGAAGAGCAGCGCGATCGCTGGGGGTGGAGTTACCGGAGTATCATCACCACAAAGGAACGACGACAAGGAAGATAATCGGATACCCACAAAGGTATTCCCTAATATTAATAATAATGATAGATTAATGGTTGTTGCATTTTCTTCTCTGAAAATTCTTGCCATCTCCAACATGTTTCTTGTAAATTGGATGCAGAAAAGATGGTTTTGCTGTGGGTGAATCAAGACTACCTACCTTTGGGAGCCCTGAGATTTCTTCAACATGATTTTGTGTGGTGGTACAAATACTTGAGTCCATTCCAAATGCCTCTAGCAAACTGATGGAACACAAAATATGTTGTGATTATTAATTATAAAAAATATAATATATATTTTTTTCATCTAAATGAGCCAATTCTATTATATTTATGAAGTATTAAACATCGAGAATATCCATTCCAGCCGTTTGATTGGGCGGAATGTCAATAGGCGATTTCAGAGGATTTCAATTTTGATTCCGATCCCAATTCTGACTGCAAACCAAACGGAGGACCCTTGTCATATATAAAGTGTTTGTCTGGTAAAAAATTTACATGGAAGTCCATATTATCAAATGCCATCAGCGATCAAGTGAAAAAACATAATAACCAAAATTCCATTCTGGAGGAATCACTGAACCATTGAACAAGGTGTGTACGTATAAAATTTTGTAATGTCATCCTCTCTCTTAGCAATAACAGCTCGCAGGAATCAAACCAACAGAGAAAGTGAGAAACCGAAACTTCCATAAGTAAAAATGCACAAACTAAATTCCAAATCCTTTTGTCCTGTTTGTTACAATTTACAATTCCTAAAACAATATTTCTTAACAGGGAATAGACAGTTGGATCCCTCAGAATAAACCAGCAAAAGAAAAAGAAAAAAAAAAAAAAAAGATGTATGTGCAAATGCAATACAAGAGGAAAGTGAGTTCAAACAAGTAGATGAAGCCTATGGAATAACTAAGAAACAGAAACCAACCAGCAATGCCCAGCCTTTTCAGGAAAAATCGGTTTCATTCTCATTTTCCTTGGCAACCTTTAAAAAGTAAAACCGTGAACAAGGCATTATACAAAAAGTAGGTGCAAATCAACATTTTCAAACAAACTCAACTGAAGTCTGAATGGAATTAATTTTTACACAACACGGCAACCCAAAATACCTTATTTTAATTTTTACACAATATTCCTGATGTTGGGTCTACGACCCATCATTTGTAGCATTCCTAATGGTTGTTTGTATAGCCTCTATAATGCGACTCCGTGTTGGGATATAATATTTGAATTTCCCTTTATTTTATTGTTGTTAGAGAATCAAACCATATGTACTAATCACTATGCACAAAGCAGTAATACCAGCATCAACGCCTAAAGTCCCAGACCACTAGTTGTAGTTTGTAGAGAGGAAATGGGACCATTCTAATTCCTGACTGACAATTTTATTTGCCTTGAAGAGGATTTCATTTTAGGTGGACTGAGGGCCATTCTCATTCTGTTTCGGATCCAAACAAATGAACAATTTCTCTGGTTGAGGTATATTAACTTGCCAAATGAAGTCCCACAAAACAGATTCGAGGTGTCTTTTTTTTGGGTAAGGGGGAGGGGTAGAAATTAAATAAAAATGGAAGAGAAGTTGCAGAGATATTCTCTGATTCTAACCATCTCTACTTCTACCAATGGAACAACAGTTCAATTAGTGATGCCATTTTACAACACTTAATTACAACCCTCCTCACCCTCTTACCTATCCTTTACCTTTCTTCACTGAGTGGCCTGTCTTCCGCTTGTGACGGCTAAAATCAGACACAAATCGGAATGTTTGACCACAACCTGGCTCGCGACACACATAGGGCCGGGCACCAGTGTGCACCCTTATGTGCTCAGTCCTTGCCCATGCCCACTTGAATGTCATCTTGCAACCCTTCCATGGGCATTTTAGGGGGCGGTCATCCATGTGGACACGCCTGTGCTGCACTAGATACTTGTGGGAGAAGAATTTCTTTCCACAACCCTTCACTGAGCAGATGTTACGCTTGTGCAACACCAGCTCCTGCTTTGAGCTAAACCCCATAGAGCACCCTTCTATATCACATTGGTATTCTGCTTCCTCATCCTTGGTATCTACTTCATTGCTACTTGAAGTTTCCTTGCCTTTTTTCTTCATTTGCTTCTCATTCATGGGTTTGACTTTCACTTCACAAGGCTTTTTTTGTGGTCTTTTCCTTAGACGCATGCTCAGTCCACCTTCAATGCCATCCTTTTTACAAGAGCACCCCTCTATATTACATAGGTAGTCTGCTTCCTCATCCTTGGTATCTACTTCATTGCTGCTTGAAGTTTTCTTGGACTTTTTCTTCGTTTGCTTCTCATGCATGGGTTTGACTTTCACTTCTTCATAAGGCTTTTTTTGTGGTCTTTTTCTTAGACGCATGCTCAGTCCACCTTCAATGTCATCCTTCTCACAAGAATCTTCCTCTCTGATGTCCTCACAATCATTATGATGTGGTGGTGTCTCATGTTTCATTTGTTCACTTCTGATAAGCCTACCACAAGGGGAAGGTGTATCCAGCTCTGGTGAGTCATCTATAGATGTGATGGGATTATCTCTTTGCAGACAATTCTGTTTCTTGATCATCCCCTTCTCAGATCTTTTCCTCTTCCGTCCAGGATTTTTAGCTACAGTGGTCATCGTTCCACGCAATGGTATCTTCTCTGGAAGCACTGGTTGTTCCTGTTGGCTAATGTCTACTTTCCTGTCAGGCTTCCTATTTGGCATTGTTTGAATTGGGAAGCTTCTTGTAAGTTCTTGTTCTTCGGATTCATCTGCTTGAGCTAAATATGGATGAACCTGGTTTGACATCCAAACCTTCCCACACCATCTTCCTGCAACAACAATCTTCTTCTGCTTGCCAGGCCTCTTCCCAGAATCCTTAGATCTTGTTGGGGAGATGTCTGGCGAACTCCGGCCAAATGCCTTGTATATGACCGAATTGTATGGCATCTGCTTGCTATAGAGAGGCGAGCGACTGATGGTGGCACTGTAATAGAGATTGATTCCAAGCTTTACAGCCCAGTCCCCATTACTGGGTATCACTTCATCATCATCCAGAGCTGATTGGATTCTCTGTTGATCTTCTTCAGTGGCCTCCCTGACTGGAACGTCTTTCCACAGATAATCAATTCCCAATTCTTCTGCCAATGATTTTGCTTCGGCTTCTATCTTCAGATACTCTGCAAGTGTAATTGCAGAAAAGAGAAAAGGAAACAGACTATTGAAGCAGTTCTCCCAATTTTTACAAAGATTTTTCAGTTAAGTAATTGAAACAAACAAAACACTTACCATCTGCAGCAGTAATAAGTTTTAATTTTTTTCACTAACATGATCAAAGAGAATTTATTGATAACATAGAGGTCCTGCCACTAAATAGTGGGATAAGCATACAAGAGAAAAAAACAAACAAAATTTAAGAACAGAAAAGAATAGGACAATGAATTGCAGAGCTATACCAGATTCAGTTGAGCACCTGGGCTAGGTACCCCCCCCCCAACCTTACTCCATCCTACCTGCCCCTTCCCTAACCAAAGCATCAGCAATAGAAAGAGTATTGACTGATCTTGGGATCCAGTAGAATGAGGTATTATTGGCTTTGGGTGGGACCCTAAAGAAGTGAAGACATCTTATGGGGTAAGTGTATGGAAAGGGATTATGAGCTTCCAGTCAGCTTAATCTTGTTTCCTTCAGAGTTGGTGATGAATCAACAATTACATTCTGGGAGGATGATTGGCTGGGTATTGGAAATCTGTGTGATCATTGCCCTTGCCTGTATAGATTGGGCATGAAGAATATCTCCGCTGCAAAGAATTTTGAGATTAATCAAGGTAGAGCAGTTTGGTGTCCAAAATTTAGGAGGCCTCTATTTGATTGGGACATTCAAGAGTGTGTAGATCTTCTAGCAAAGTTACATTCAGCTGAGACTCAAGTGGAAAGAAAAGATTCAAGATGGTGGAAAGAATCTAGAAATGGTTTGTTCTCAGTCAAATCCTTCTATCAGTCCCTCTCAAGGTCAAGTGGGGAAGATTCAGTGTTGAAAGGCATTTGGTGAAACCCTAAGATAGCTGATTGAGTACCATTTCTCCAAGTTCATTTGGGGCTTTTTCTTCAAGCTATTCAAAGCTGGTAGGTGGTCTCCCAATTCAATGGAGGAAATATTCTCTAAATGGCCTAAGTTAGCTGAAAATGACAAGGCAAAGCTTACTTGGAGCTGCATTCCTTTTGCAGTTCGCTGGGAACTTTGGAAGAAAAGGAATAGAAGAATTTTTTTATGGGAAAGTTCACTTAAGGGAACATATAACACTTTTATGTGGCAAACGAATCATGGACCAGATTCTTATTCTCCCAGAGTTGGAAGGAATTACAAAGGAAGATCTTGGTGCTGGATTTTGGAACACTTTGCAGTTGGCATGATTGTTTTTCTCCCTTTGTTTTTTGTATGAACTATGTTTCTTTCTTTGTGTTTTTTCCTCTCTTTATGCTTCCCTTTGTAGTTTTGTCTTCCAGTGACACCCTCATCACTTTCAGATGTATTTTTTTATATTAATAAATTATCTTATTACAAATATATATATAAGAGGAGAACTAGAGGACAACCAGACGATTACCATTTTGCCCACCTTCCACCATAATGTTGACCCACCCCGAAGAAGATGCAAACTTTTAACTTTGTAGCAGTACAAGTTTTACAATTTGTGCCTCACTTAATTTTGAGGAAGCTTTATTTAAGAATCTAACAAGAAAGACATTCACACGGAATCAGACCAAATTTATGATTGGTAAGTGGCAGATCTAGAGGCAGTTGTACAAAAAACTAGCCAACTACCCTGAACATCAATCAGTGGATCATAAAGCAATTCTCTCCCAGAAAATAACACCTATGGAACCCACATAATAAAGTACCATAAAAAGGGAGGAGAGTGTATATTCTGTGTGTACATGTATCCAAGCAGAACAAAGGGGTACTATTAACAACAGAATCAACAGCATGGTTTGAATCATGATTCATGACATCCCATGCCCAAGGACAAATCCTCTAACTCATATTAGATTAGTCCCCTTATTATAACAAATAAAGCATTGTACTATTACTATTATTATTGAATAATTCTTTTTTGCTTTCCTTGTAAAACAAGACTACAGCATAAACTGAGGTTTGACTGGTATGAAGTACTAAGAATGAAATTACCAGTTTGATTTAATTCAACAAAGAAATTTTTCTGAATGAATCAAACCATAACTTACCCGGATGGCACAGAAGTAACACATGCACTCCTCCTATTGGATTAAGTTGCTTTTCAACCTCCACAGCATGTTCAAGGCAAAATATATGCAACCGAGAAGAATCATTATCAGTTCTCTGCATGAGTGAAATGGCTTTGCTCTTTACTGATGTCTCAGCATCATTTGACTTCATTCTTTCAGATTCTATATTATCCATCTTACCATCACAATGATGGACTTCAGTAAATTTACTTGCCACCCTCCTAGAAACTACCAGTGGATCCCTGTATGTGTCGTCTAAATCATTTGATTCCAAAGTTACTAAGCTCCTTGTATCACTCTTAAGTGAGGTATCAAAATTTTTTTTATGCTGATTTTTCAAATTAGTACTTGGATGTCCAGGAGTGCTGTCTGAAGCATAAACTTGTACAGAAACTTCACTTGCATAACTCACTGTTGATGAAGGGCAAGAAAGAGTGCTGGGTGCTCCATCTTTATGGGTTGAAGCATGCACTAAAGACAACTTAGAACTATTGCACAAGGATGTGTGTTCAGATGAAAGAACTGAATGTGTAGATCTACATTGTGATGAAGAGTCTTTCAAATCATCTTCATCAGAAAACACAGACAACTCAGGTTTATCCTGATCCTCCTCTGAATCTGATGAATTTCCGTAAGCGAAGGCTAATAAATCAAGGGAGGAAATACCCGTCTTTGTTTTGGTATCTGAAGTAACTTCAACGCTTTGACCTGCCACCTGGAATTGGTAATCACCAGATTGGACTGGGACATCATAAAGACCATCCCTAACACATTTCTCCATTCCTGTGTAAGCACAAGTAAGCTCAGGATTAACATCTGCACTAAGCAATGTAAGAGCATCTTTTTTTTTTTTTTTTTTGAGAAAAAGGTGAGTTTCATTCAATCAAAGGGTGGTAGAGGGGATGCTGATGTAAACATAGAGAACTTCATAGACAAGATTTAGAAAACCAAAATCGCTGCAAGAAAGAAAACAAGTATCTGGATTCCAGGTATAATTCAGCTGTTTGAGTCAATGGATAGATATTCAAAAAAGCAGACAGATGTATCCATGTGCACCGCATCTATATCTTTTAAATCAATTAAAATTCATCTATATGTCACAAACCTGTACTTTTTTAACATGAAATACATCCACTATATTAATGGTTTTTCTTATTTTCTGATAACATAAAGGCTGCTAGAAAAAAGAGAATGGAAAACAACCCCATGAAGAACGCCCTCTACAAGTGGTCCAAATATTCAAAAAGGCTAAATCTGGGCTTTGGGAACACAGGGTCTGAGATGGATCCGGGGCCCCATAACTTCCCACTTATCCATGTAAAAGCATCTGGACCCACCATTGGATGCATCCTACCAGCTGTATCAACTATCTGGAATATTGCATTATTAGGCTAACCACTGGATGGGCCATGACACAAAATTATAGACCAGGAATATAATAGCCATCCAACATCATGTTTGTTACCCAGTTCTATGCCTTGAGCAGAACAGTATATCCCTTGGATAGAGAAAATCTAAACTGGCCCATCCACCATCCAACAAGTGCCCCAAATTTGGATAACCAGACTGATAAGTAGGTGTACTTTATATGCACAATAATAGATGAAAGAACAAGCAAAGTTTTGTTGTTCAAGGACAACACAGGAAGTATTCCATCCTCAGGACAATTTAAGGTCATTCAGAAGTGCTGCATTGACATGGAAACAGGAGTCAGAATCCGATATGTGTCTAAGAAGTCTGACTTGGCAAGATGAAAGCATGGTCTGACTAACACATCTTTGGAAAGTATATACTATTAAAGTAGTTAATATTTTTTTTGAATTCTAACATTATATACCTTCATAAAAAGGTCTAAAAGGTCGCCTTTATTACCAAGTAATTTTTTATATGAAGAATGGCATTCATTTAGCTCTATTTGTTAATGCAACTTCACCTGCACTGGTACAAATGCATGGGATACAAAACAAAAGAGTAATTTCTGGTTCACTTTTGCTTCATGTTTTACTTTGCTTTAGGTTTTTCATTTTACTTCATTTACACTGCAAAGTATAAGCAAACAAAACGAAGTAAAATTTAAAACAAAAATGAATCACAATTTGCATTCAGCTCATTTGTGCTCCCATACTTTTGTACAGGTACAAATGAAATTGCATTGCAAACAAACTAGGCCTTGGCTGTTCATTTATGTTAAATATGCTAGGAGACAAAAAGGAAATGTTATGTACAAGTGTCCCCAAGTATCTGTTGAATGTCAGACTCCACAATGTCCAACACGGTCACATCATCCATTTAGGAGATTTCATGCAGCACTGTCATTCAGATGCATGATTTTATGGAAAGTGAGTATCGAACAGTTATAGCCTACCTGAACAGGAATTCAGCTTAGCTGTACCTGCATCTCCATCTAAAACAGTATATCTGTCAGTAGCTACTCCAGAACCAACAATCCAATCATTAAAGAAGCTGCAATCAGCTGAAACAAGATATCGAGCAGCTGCTTCACTAGGTTGAATGATAGCTGTACATGCAAAGCTCAATATCCCACACACGACACATGAAAACAGTCCCTGATCTAATAACCCATCACCAGCATTATACACTCTTTCAGTCTGTAAGTTATGCATTTCCGTAGTAGAAGTGCAAAAATAATCAGCTCCACATAATGTGGGAACACTTTTCCTTTCATACACAGATGAAGTTTTTCTTTTCACTGAAGAGAATCCACTCAAATTCCTTAGATGTGTATTCCTGTCTAGCACCATATCATCTGAAAGTAAAATTTTTGAAGCTTCCATCTCTTCTTTGGGACTGTGTAAACCAAGTGATAACCTGGGGTTTACCTTTCTCTGAGAACCAACACGTAAATTTGAACATATAGATAGATCCAAAGAATTATGTGGAAGAAGTATGCATGAAGATCCTTTTTTGAGAAGAACGTGAATAAGGTCATTGTTCTGTACAACGTTTTGCACAAATAGCTCTTTGACCATTGTTTCTCCTTCACCTCTCCTCTTATCTTTTAGTCTAGAGCTCCGTGGTTCAGTACTAATGCTCATAGGTATCCTGGAAATTCAAACCAGGTAAAGGTTAATGTAATTAAAAGATTATCTGCAAGCTGCTTCATAATGTGTAACAGACTTATGAAATTGGGGGCTTCATCCCTTAAATGGTTTCAACTTTCAAGAAGCATGACGACATGCAGAACCTATAAATAAACAGGATTCATGGAAGCATACTGCAGAAAAAGGTTCTAGCCTTACTAGTGGCATTACTAATAAAAAATCATAAAAATCTAGAGAGAACCAGAGATACTTAAAAAAATGAAGTAAAAGTAGAGGCAAGAAAAACCAAGTTCTGTCTTCAGAATATAGCTTCCATGGTCAAGATAATTGGATTAGCATGAACAATGATAAGAATTTTTTGCTAGTTATTCAGAAGTAAGCTCTTTGAGGCATATAATCAACTCTTGAGAAACACATAGCAAAAATGTAATGTTGGAACATAACCAAAAGAGACCCATCAATTGTTTATACAAACACCAATACCAAGGAGCCGCATATTCAACCATATATTACATGGTTGCTAGTTCAAATGTCAGAATCACATAAAGGTGTCAGACTTGGCAAGCCCAAAAAATAGGATCAGAGATTCAGCTCCTACACTTTAGACTTAAGTTACACTTATAAAGGTTTATCTTTTATAATACTGGAATACTTGCTAACAGCAAATAAAAAGATAATGAAGAAGCATAAATTAGTGCAAACAACACTAGAGCAGATAATTATCAATAACACTAAATTTAGGAGCATTGCTTGGTGCAATGGAAAAATCTTGGGCTGACAAACATGAGAATGTCGGGTTAAGTCTGAGAGTGGCCACTTTGTGGGAAAAAAAGCCAAAGGTTAGAACTAGAACAACACTAAAGCAAACAAATATCAATTATACTAAACTTAGGGGCCTTTTTTTCTGAGAGAAGTTAACTGATTTCATTGAAAGAAAGAGAGGGTACACAAGAAGGTGTACAAGTACAAAACAGGGGTCAGACCCCTAAAGATTACACAGGTGGAATTTTGTCACAATACAAGGTCTCTAAAATAGCACCTAGTTTTGCTAATCCATCTGCAATGGCATTTAAATCCCTTGGAATCCAGAACATAGATGTATTCGTAGAAGCCAATAAGTCTCTTGCCTCTGCTAGGAAATGGCCAAGTCTCCATGGTCCAGTCTCCTGATTTCCTAACCATTTTATGGTATTTGCTGAGTCACCTTCAATAGAGAGGTTCTGAATACCCATTCTGTTGACTAAGTGAATCCCTGTAAGAGCAGCTAACACTTCTGCCTTTGTAGAGTCAGCTATACCAATCGGTCCACTGTACACCCAGTAGATGAACCCATTTTTGTCTCTCAAAGTTCCCCCTATGCCAGTGACTCCAGGGCTACCTGAAGCACTTCCATTAAAACTTAGAGTCCAAGACCCTTCCCTTCTTAGTGATGGAACCCTGGGGGTGTGTGGGATGGAAGGAGAGGAGAACAGAAAGTTAACAGCATTCCTGTGTGGGATGGAAGCAATGGCCCCTTGCTTGGTTCAATGGTAAAACCTTGGGATGACAAGCATTAGAGCAGAGGTTAAAGTCTGGGAGTAGCCACTTTATGAAAGAAAAGGCCAAAGGTTAGGTCCATATCCAATATACCTCTCCCAAGACCTCGGATAGCTGGAGCTTTTATTGGGTAACAGTCCTTGTTCTATTTAGTATATGAATTTACTATTCCTGTCTAAATTTTATCCTAAGAATTAGAGGATCTATAGTTACATATTACAGATTTGACAATTAGAAGGGTTCCCCCAAGTGTCATGTTGCTGTTGACGTTCAAATGAGTCCAATGCATGTGTGACACCCATTTTGAAGTGTCATGTTGCATAAGTGTCCCCTCTCCCCTTCACACCTGCCAGGTTTCAGCTCAAGGATGTGTGCCATGAGCAGAGAACTTTTTTTTAATGAAACCATGAGCAGAGAACCCATTCTCATATTTTCAAATAAACTTAAAAATAGAAATCAGCAGACATCATGCACATTGGCAAAACCTAATGCATGATATTATATGGAGCTCATGTGGACAAGGGAACTGTTTGGCAGATAAAGAGCTTTCCTATTATTTATTATTATTTTTATTTTTACGAAGAGATTTCCTATTAACGTAGTTAGGATTGTCACCTTGGCCACACGCACACAGGGGGAAAGAGGAAAGAATATTCTATTTCCTTTAAATCAAAGCTTATCAGGGTCAAGTCGTGCATTCTTTTTCCACAAAATTATCAACAATTGCCAAATTAAACTTTGGAGTGGATAAATTTTCATTAACAGACATTTCAATGTGTAACTTCACCCTTTTGTAAAACAAATTTCATTGGAGCATTTGCAGTTCTGTTTTCTGAATAGCCACTACTGCTACTGCTTTTTTCAAGTGTGACCAAGTTCAAGATGGCATAATGGGTAGGAAACTAGGACATAAATAGAGGAACTTTTACTACTAAAATTATAATGAAAGATTGCCACAAAACATTCAGACAACAAACCTTGAACATAATGCTAGTGCAAGAGAATAGAGTAACTGAAAATGAGACACCATGGGAGGATAATTGATTGAAGCCCTGCGGATTGCAGCTTCTTTTGCAACCCTCAACCATTCAGGAGTGGCAATATTTGCTGCTTCTCCACAATTAAATCCTGCAAGGAAAATCAAATGAAGGAATAAGTATTGCAAGCAGAACAAAAGTTTTACTTTGTTATGGCGAGGATAGAACCAGTTCTGGGAAACATAGAAAGGTAACACCCTCCATCATTAGGTAATCCACAGTTGCTAGGGCTGTAATTGGGTTAATTTCAAATTGGATCCAGTCACATCTGAATCCAATCTTGTATTAAAAATTCAAATCCAAACCCGATTTGAAATCCAATATATCTGGCTCAAATTTAAACCAGATCTGCTTTATTGTGTTTAAAACAAAGAAAGTTTTAAAAAGTTATAAAAAAAACTTATCACTTTTAACTTATACATATATATAATAAATTTATATAAATATAAAATATTAAACTAATTAATTATAAAATTTATATAATTATTATACATGTAAAATAAAATTTAATCAGACAGAAATCTTAATTGGATCATATGGGGCCAAATCCACATTCAATCTGATTATTAAATGGATGCAAGGTCTAGGATCTAAATCCAAAATAAACAGATTGGATGTCAGATTGAGTTTTGAACTTTTGGAGTTCATTTACAGCCCTAATGGTTGTAGCTTGGCTCAGGCCCAACTGAAACTTCACCCATCTTTTTTTTTTTTTTTTTGAGAGAGAGAGGGAGAAGTTAACTTATTTCATTGAAAGAAACAGAGGGTACACAAGAAGGTGTACAAGTACAAAACAGGAGTCAGACCCCTAAAGATTACACAGGTGGAATTTTGTCACAATACAAGGTTCTAAAATAGCACCTAGTTTTTCTAATCCATCTGCAATGGCATTTAAATCCCTTGGAATCCAGAACAGAGATGTGTTCGTAGAAACCAATAAGTCTCTTGCCTCTGCTAGGAAATGGCTAAGTCTCTATGGTCCAGTCTTCTGCTTCCTAACCATTTTATGGTATTTGCTGAGTCACCTTCAATAGAGAGGTGGGCATGTTGACTAAGCGAATCCCTGTAAGAGCAGCTAACATTTCTGCATTTGTAGAGTCAGCTATACCAATCGGTCCACTGTACACCCAGCAGATGAACCCATTTTCATCTCTCAAAGTTCCCCCTATGCCAGTTAGGGCTGTCAATTGGACTGGATTTGGTCCAATGCGGTCCAATCCAGTATTGGTCCATTTACAAATGAACTGGACCAAATCCAGTCCAAATCCTTACAAACCAAGTCCAATCCAGTCCAAATAAAATGCAAATGGACTGGATTGGGTCCAACCCAATCCAAATTGAATCAAACACCAAAATAACATGACAAATCCAAAAAATATATGAAAAACTACAACACTTGCTACATTCTAATCCCGTCCAATTAAAATGCAAACGGACCAGATTGGGTCCAATCCAATCCAAAGTAGATGAATAAAAGTACTTTAACAAAAGTTCTTTCATAAAAGAACATTCGTAAAAATGCTTTTGTAAAAGTGCTTTCATAAATGTACTTTAATAAAAGTTATTTCGTAAAAATGTTTTTGCAAAAGTACTTTTATAAAAGTGCTTTTATAAAAGTACTTTTATAAAAAGGTGCTTAATGGTCCAAATCAAAATCATTTTGGATGGATTGGATGAACCAACACGACATATTGATCTGGACTAGTCCAAACTTAATGGTCCAAAGTATTTATTGGATTGGATTGGACCTGGTCGATCGGTAATGGATTTATAGTGGACTGAATTGGATTGAACCAAAATATCCGGTCCATTTATAGAAGAAAAGAATATAGGTGTCAATGGACCAAGTTTAGGTTGGAATTGATCTAGATTAAAATCAATTTGAACAGATTGGACAGTTCAAGCATTGAATTGGACCAATCCAAAATGGTCCAAAATGACTCATATATTGGACCGGATTGGGTTTGGACCAAATCTGATCCAATTGACACTACTAACAAATAATAGAAAATACAAAAAATAAGAGAGAGAGAGAGAGAGATCTAAAAAGGAAAGTGGATAAAAACAAGAACATTCAAATTGGACCAGATTTGGTCCGATCTGATCCAATCTAACATAGGTCCATTCACAAATGAATTGGACCCAATCCAATCCAAATCCATACGTACCAAGTCCAAACTGGTCCAATTGAAATGCAAATGGACCAAATCGGGTCCAATCCAGTCCAAATTGAATGAAATTTCAAAAATTACATGAAAACCCAAGAAATTATAAAAATATATAACAAATTCACAAGATATAAAAGTGCAGAAATATGGCGGCAAAAGATACAAATAGTTTATCCAAACAAAAATACAAGTATTAATAAAAACAGCAAAATTGCAAAAACAAAATAATGAAAAACACAAAAATGATATAAACTTGGAGGAAAAAAGGAAAATGATAAAATTAAGAAAACATTGTTTTAAAATGTAGAAATTGAAAGAAATACCTAAATTGAAAAAATAAATAAAATGATTACATTTCAACACAAAACTTGTGGAAGAATAAAAAATGACAAAATTCAAAAAAAAGTAATTTTCAAATAAGAAAATAAAAATGTATAAAAACACAGAAAAGCATAAATTATAGAAAATGGAAAACAGAAATTAAAAATTGTAAAAAATTATAGAAGTTGCAAAAAAATACAAAAAGGAAAAAAAGAACAAAAATTATAAGAAATTTCATAAAAATAATAGAAATTATAAAAAACAACAAAAAAATATAGAAAAACAAAAATTGCAAATAAAAATACACGAAATTGTATAAATTGCAAAAAAAAAATGCAAATGGAGTTCTACAATGGTGGAAACACCAGAGAACTGATTGAGAAATGGTGCCTTGTGAGAAGGCTAGGGAGAACATAGATTCAGGTTTGCACCAGATCTTGAACCTCCATTGCCAGCTGTCACTGCAACTATGAAAAGAACAAACAAAATAGGGTAAATTACAAAGACCCCCCTTGTACTATGGGGTCTGTGACAAAGACCCCCCTGTACTTTATTTTGCGACAAAGACCCCCCTGCACTATGACCATGAGACAAAGACCCCCTTCCGTTAGCCTTCCGTCCAAAAAGGCCGTTATAATATTTTTTAATTCCCATATTACCCTCGTAATAACTATTCAGACAAGGGAGAAAAGCACTTTCATCTTCCCCGACCTCACGATACACGAACAATAGCGGTGATAATCCCCTTTACTTCAAATTCCTTCACATTTCTCTCTCCCTCTCTCTCCTCTCTCTCTCTCCCCCGATCTCTCTTCTTCCCCTTCTCCATCATCTACCACCACAGCAATGTCACCATTCTGCATGCCATTTGCATCAATAATATCCAAGTCCTCACCCCAATCACCATCAGCAGCCTCTTCATCATCTTCCTCTACACCCCTCCCTGCATTATCCAGCCCACCCTCAAAGATACCTTTCATAACCCTCAACAAGGGCCAATCTCCTCCACAGAGAATAGGTGATGGAGGCATCAGACGCAATAGTACTCTCCCCTCTGGCAAGATTGGAACATTATCTCCCAATTCAGCTGCAAGATGTTCAGCAACATCCTGGAGACCATGGACAGCAGCAGTAACATATGGAAGGGGCAAACGGCCAGCATTCTCCAAAATCTTGACACGCTCCTTGACATCACCCAAGTACAGGGCATTATGAAATTGGCCCATCACATCATTTACGTTTTCCTTTTCCAACTTGTTGTTTCTTTATATTACCTTTTTTCACCTCCATCTCTCTCCATCTCTGGTTGAAGTCTTGAAGACATAATCAAAAGGGTACCGGTAAACCCACTTTCCTACATTTCTTTCACTATGTTTTAGAATGTTGAAGGCGAATCTGGATTGCACTGTTGTTTTGATTTCAGTTTTTAGGTGTTTTGGGGCAATTTAGTTTTGAAAAGCTATTCTACACTGAGTTCCTAAATCTCTAGTGGAATGTTTGAAGTTTGAAGGAGAAACTTGATAATTTGATATGTAAACTTTCGATTGAGTTATTTCTTGCTTTCTTGTAGGATTCGTAAGAATTTTGGATGAGCAGAAAGCCGACTGGTAATGACTTTTTTTGAACTTTTTTTGCTTTGGCGTGCTTGATCTTTATTGTTGGTGTTTCTTTAATGGATAATATTCATTTCGTTTATTTGTTCTATTTTACTTCTGAATGGGAATGCCAGACTAGTTAGTTGGATGGCAAAAGGGCAAAACAAAGGTTAAATAGGTTTTAAGAGAAAAAGGGCAAAAAAAGAAAATAGAAAAAGTTTAGTGGGGTATTTTGGTAACTTAACGCATTCTGTCATCTGAGTTAACAGTCAAGGGGGGTCTTTGTCTCACGGTCATAGTACAGGGGGGGTCTTTGTCGCAAAACAAAGTACAGGGGGGTCTTTGTCACAGACCCCATAGTACAGGGGGGGTCTTTGTAATTTACCCAACAAAATATCATCTGTGTTCTGTAATGGCCAAAAGACCAGAGAGGCAACACAAACCCAATATCAGTCATTGGTTGTTGTTGCAGGCAATAGTGGAGCTATTGGAATTGTTGTTTGTCAATCGCCAGCCGCCGTTGCGTCTCCTTTATCTCTTTCCGTTGGTAATGAAGAAAATCTTTGCAACAGCTGAAACAAATAGTGAGTAACCGCTATTGGATGTGGGAAAAAGTGATTCCACAGCAGAGTTTGTAGAGAGTGGTTGGACGCTCCAAGGAGAGAAATACAAAGCGTCGCCATCGCCAGAGAAATAAAGGGATAGAGAAGTAGTGGCATTGGAGACATAGAAAGCACTGTCGGAGAAATACAGTGCCAACAGAGGGAATGAGAGAGAGAGAGAGAGAGAGAGAGAGAGAGAGACTGCAAGAGAGAGAGAGAGAGTGATGTTGCACAGATAGAGAGATCGAGAGTGAGACCATTTGAGCGTGGAGGCATCCCTAACTTTCGAAATGAACGATTATGAACTGGACTTGGATTCATCGGTTTTTGTCCAATTTCGGTCCGTTAGTTGTATCAGTCTATTACATTCGGACCAGTCCAACCCGACATAATTCCTTGGACCATCCAAATCAAATTCGGTTTGGATGGGGTCCAACCCAAAACCGGTCCATTGACACCCCTAATGCCAGTGGCTCCAAGGCTACCTGAGGCACTTCCGTCAAAACTTAGAGTCCAAACTCCTTCCCTTCGTAGTGATGGAACCCAGGGGGTGTGTAGGATGGAAGGAGAGGAGAACAGAAAGTTAACAACATTCCTGTTAAGATTGTTAGCATTGATTCCTTTAAACACATCTGAGTTATGCCCACAAATTGCATGATAATTGATGAAGAAAACTGAACCCAGAAATCTGAGCACAACTTACAGTTTCGAGCTTCAAACCAGAACCGAGTTGTTCCCCTTTTTCTTTTCTCTGATTCTTCCTGGCCACCGAACCACTTCTCCAAGAGATTCGAGTCTTGGGCACTTCCAATGACCTCCAAGAATCAGGCAACACGAGTTAAGCTTCCAGCCCTATTGAAGTTCAGGTATGCTCTGATACCATGAAGAAAACTGAAGAGAGGAGAGCTGAGAGTTCGGCAATGAGGGTCTGAGAATGAGAGTTTCGAACCAACTCTCTCTCAGCACCCTAACACTATTTTATTAAGATATATTTGAATAATTACAAGGAGGCCMTTAGTTGGGCAAGAATTTACAAAAAACTTAATATTGACAGGATGGGCCCAGAATAAGGCCCATTACAGAAAAAACATAAATAACAAGAAAGAATAAACAACCTATGGGAACCTATGGGCCATTCGGCCCATCTTCTCTACAGTTGATATGAGAGATCAGCTCACTCTTGGATTTAGCCTTGTTTTCAAACAGCTGATTGTTCCTTTCCTCCCAAATTCCCCATAGCACAGCATGTAACACTATTTTCCAATCTTAATAGTCAGTCTAAGCTGTTTTTTTTTTTCAATTGATGTTGGACTTGGTTTGAAAAGCCATAGCTACAAGTAAAATCAGATGCAAATCAGTGTTCTAAAGGTGCATGGTGCAAGAAAAGCACAAGGGCCTTCTAGCAATTAAGGCGCAAGGCATGCACCTTTTTTAAGCAAAGCACATTTAAAAAATAAAATAAAATAAATAGTATTGCATAAAAAATTCAAACCTGAATTTTAAAATGAATTAAATATTTTAAAAGGCCTGTTGTTTCAAATTAAAGTACATAAGCATAACATCTATAACATATTCAAACTGAAAATGTGGAAGTGAAACCAAACATATGTGGATCATATCAAAGTGCTTCAAACACTCAAACAATTCAAGCATGTTAAACTTCCAATGTGTTTATGTATTAGCTTTCCCACCTTTGTAAAATCCCCTTGAGGCAAGACCAAACAAGTTCACACTTCACGCAGGGTTTTGGGCCAGCGCCCCCAACCTAAATCCTTGGCCTGTATATATAAAGGATTAGTTTTATGATTTTAAGTACAATTCATTTTATTTTAGGATTAGGGACCAGATATTAGTTGTATTATTGTTAATTTTTTAGTGGAATCTTTGCTATTTAAAAGGTGCTGAGGCACAAGGCATACCAGGCATGCACCTTTTGAAAGGGGCTGCACCAGGGTTCAAGTGAGGCACATGCCTCAAAATGTACCTCACCTAAGGCGCATGAGGCATACCTTTTAAAACATTGATCCAGATAAGTCAACATCTTAAGCAACACTTGTGATCTTCTTCAGAAAAAAAGGCTGGGAAGGTCATATATTTCTCCTCATGCATGTGTGCTTTGCCTAAGAGAAGGGGAATCAGCAGATCACCTACTCATTCATTGCAATTTTTCTCAAAAGATTTGATGGCACTTCTTAAACCTGACTGGATACAGTTGGGTCTCGCCAAAGCATATTCAAGAGTTCCTCAATCAGTGGCACGGTTCAGGTTTGAGCAGAAGAGGTAAAGTGTATTGGCAAACTGTGTCACATGCAGTATTGTGGGGAATTTGGGAGGAAAGAAACAGGCACATATTTGACAACAAAATCAGATCTCTTGAAGAATTAATTTCAGATATCTCCTTTTATTGCAATTTTTGGACTGTTAAATCTGAGATGTTTCAAGGATTCTCTCTCAATGATCTTAACAGAAATATCCAAACAATCTTGTTTCTCCCAACCCAAAGACTACAGATATCACATATTGAAGAAGGGATGATTCTAAACTTTGATGGAAGTGCTGCAGGCAATCCAGGCAAAGCTCGGATAGGTGGTATTTTGAGGGATGAACAGGGTAATATCTGTTGGGTTTTCAGTGGCCCAATAGGTAATACAGACTCAACAAAGGCTGAAGTGATGGCAGCAGCGCTCACTGGAATCAGAATAATAAAAAGATTACGCATTCAGAAATTATCCATTGTAGGAGATTCTGCTAATACTATCAAATGGCTGAAAGATAAGGAGGGGGGTCCTTGGATGTTGAGTCATTATCTGGCTGAGGCAAGAGACTCCTTGGAAAAGTTAAATGCAAATCTGCAGTGGATACCGAGGGAGTTGAATCACATTGCAGATGGATTAGCTAAAATTGGAGCAAGTTTAGAAATTTATACAGCAACAGGCTTCCCCCCTTGTAATTTTGCTTTTCAGCTGTTTAAGTTCTCTTTCCTCTGTGTAGTACATATGCTCATGTACTTCCTGCTTTTTATCTAATGAAATCTGGTTAACTTTTTCTCAAAAAAAAAAAAAAAAACATCTTAAGCAACCCAACTCACTATTTAGCTGCCCTGTTTTGTTCTTTTTTCTTTTCTTTTCTTTTTTTTTTTTGTTTTTGAAAGAAGATAACCAAATTTTCATTAAACATAAAAGGAGGTACATGATAAGATGTGCATCTGAAAACAGCACAACTAAAGTCACTGATTACATAGACAAATCTCTGTTTCTATACAAAGTATCCTTCAGAGTCCCTGACTTAGCTCAACTATCAGCCAGAGCATTTAAATCTCTGGGAATCCAAAGTAATGTCACAGTCGTTAAGTCCATTTGTTCATATATTTAAAATATGCAAAAGTAGAAGAATGAAGAAAACCTCAGGTTTTCATTAAAATGCTATCCAACTCAACTTAGGTTCTGATGTTTCTAGCAATTTTCATTAAAATATTTTGCATGCATTAATATTGGCAACTTGACCACCTG
>NW_010729081.1:6109586-6153684 GCF_000365185.1 Nelumbo nucifera
TGGCAACTTGACCACCTGAGAACAACTCAAATGCTATCCAACTCAACTTAGGTTGAAAACCTCAGGTTTGCCTCCAGGTTGTATTGAATTATGGTCGAGTCAGGTTGGTTTGGTTTGGCTCCAAACATTACAATGTAAGCTAAATCTGAGGTTATCCATGTAAGTAACAAATTAAGTTTTGGTGTTCAGAACCTCAGGATGACCTATCTTGCTTTTTTGTGACTAAGCTAAACACTGATATTCCAAGTGAAGGATGTCTCACCATGGCTGAACCCTGAATGGTAGGCTCTTGGGAAAGTGACAACAAACTCCCCCGCATTTTGCACCAATCTGATTTTATGATAAATGAATGAAGTAAGAAAAAACAATGTGTTCATGCTAACACCCAAAATAACAAATTTGTGTTTGAAAAATTGTAAATGGAAGGTGAAAGAGATCTAGGGGCCACCTGCAGCAAGGAATCCCTGTGCTGATAAGTACTTCAGGTGACATCACTGTGGTCTTCTCACCAAGAATAGCAAAAGTAACTGCACAAAATAAACAGTATCAAATATTAGATAGCTTATTTTATAGGAGAACTTTTCAGTCTTAACTCCTCCTGTTTGAGTGTTTTACATTGCCGGTCCCAAGCCTGGATAAGGAAGAGGGTTACGTTAGGTTGGAAGCTAGCATTAAACCTTTAGCCAAACTCTTATGGTCATGAATCCTGAATTGTTGAAATAGGATTCATGTAGCCAACCCCATATAATTGGGACAAGACTTTGATGATGACGATTTTATAGGATAACTCTTTTTTTTTCATCTAGATAAATTATTGAAGCATTAGCCAATTATCAGATAGAACTAAGTTGCTCGACAAGCTTTCTGTCCTCTTTAACCAATGGGACAATTTCACACCACCTTGTACTTGCCCTGATAAGATGACTAGATGGGATCCAAAATGAAGTGCCATAACACCAAAAATAAACACACTCGAGGAAACAATGAAGAGACCATATACGAAACAAAAAAAAAAGCAAGTGGTATAACTTAGAGATGGAATTTTTATTTCACAACCAAAAATTGCAAGAAGAAAAAAAAATGGTGTCATTGCATGATTGGTACAGCCATGATATACCCCGAATATAGAATGGTACTTCTCCAAGATCTACTACTCCTAGAACCTCTAACAAAACCATCTACGAGTTGATTCCGGCGGCAATTGACATTCCATTCTAGACTTCCACATTTATTTTACAATTGAACCCCACTGGGAAAGAATGGGCAATACAAATGCAAATGGAGAAATATTGTGAACTGAAATGATACTTTCGAGAATATAGTGATCAAAACAAAATGCAAAGCACTCCAAAGCAAATAACAACCATACAAAACCAATCAATAGAACAGTAAATGTTAAAAACATAAAGCACAGGAATCTCTTTAGCAGGAAAAAAACAGGGGAAGCTCCTTCCTTATTTGACAAGATGTGTTAATGAACTCTTGAGGAAGAAAAAACAGGGGAAGCTCGTCTTTTTATTTGATTATGATGATGACATGATGTAATGAACTTACCAAGAGGATTGACCTCCTCTCCATACCCGTGCACTCTGACAACCTCCTCGAATGCAAAAGCTGCATCCCTTGGGACTCCATACCACGTCTTCCCCGCCCCCATATGTAAATAATTCAAACTGTGCAAGTCATGATCTTCCACGTGCCAAGCAAACCAACTGAACAGCATTCCTATATAAACCATGGGAGAAGTCACACCAGGTATTTCCTCCTTCATAAACCTTAGCAGCGAACCTTTTGCCCGCGAAACACCTCGCATGTTCCACGCTGTCTCTCCAACGCTACCCGCTTCCCCTGCTTCCTGCCATTTCTTACCATTAACCGGCTCAAAAGCTGAGCCAGGCATGTCATTGGCGTACTCCACCGAAAAGGGTTTATCCATGCTCGCCTTCCAGAAAAGGGTTTCGATTTCTAACGCTGAGATAGCCTTTTTCCCAGTTTTCTTCAGATGGGTTTTCTCGAACTGCTTCGCTTTCGCCTCGAATTCCTGTAGAGTGTAGGTCTCACCACTCTGCCACACGGGTTTCTGAACCGGTCGAGACTTCCGAGGGCAGAATCCGACCTGTTGCTGCCTGGTGGTGAATGCGGGTAGGGATTTCGAGTTCGAGTTGTTGTTGCGAGCGGCGAGGGAACGGTTGATGTTGGCAATTACGGTTTTCTTGGGAAGTGGAGGGAGAGGAGGAACGATCTTGCAGATGCCAAACTTGGACGCCTCTTTCTCGATCTTGAGAATGTAAGCGATAGGGTCCTGGAATTCTGCTACAGAAGGATGGTATTCCGGAGCTAATGGTAGATTTTTGAGCCATGGAAAGATCTCTGGAGGCGACTCTGCAGCTGCTACTACTGCCATTAATTGAAGGTCAGACGAACATTTAAAACCTCTCATGACACAAAACAAGGAGGGAAGCAAAGAATGAAAAACAAAGCAATATATTCTTCGGCTCCATTTCCTCTCTGAGCTCTTTGCCTCTTCATACTCTGCTCTGCTTCCCTTCCTAGTTCCTAACAGGGGAGAAACATTAAGCGGAGAGTGGGAGAGTCAGCCGATTGCTGAAAAGGGATTTATTCTGATTTTGGCTTAATCCCGACAAATGACATTCTAGTTTGCTTTAATTTCCATCTTGCCATTCAATTTTAATTCGGAAAACATATACATCGGGAGGAAACGTGTTTTGTATTTGCACGTGGTATCATTTTCTAGCAAGCACATGTTAAGTATATGGGAAATTGGGAATCAGATATCAAAAAAAAAAAAAGTATATGAGAAATTGGGAATCAAACTATTTTGAAGGATTGTGAGGTGTTACCGAGTGACTAGTATAGCCACGTGTAAGAGTGATTATTTGTAGGGTCATTTATTAAAATACTCTTACAATTTTTATATATTTATTAAAATTTACCCTATAATTTAGACTTTACTAGAATTCCTTTGTAGTCTCCAAAGCAAACGATTTACTTAATTCTTTCAAGAATCTTTTACATTGTTCACTGAAAATGGTAACTTGATCGCCTATATTGAGTGGAAAAATATTGCATTGGCAATATGATATTCTCAAAGTACTCATAACACTTCATATTCAACTTTTAAAATGAAATAATGTTTGATTTTTACATCTACCACATAATGTTTGGTTTCATAATGATAATGAAAAAGAAGAGAGAATCTTAGGTTATTAGTTTGCAATAACATGTTTCCCTTTATTTCAAATAGGGAATAAAATTGATTGAAAATAATTGTTGCCCATTTTTATTAGGGGCAAGAATGACATTTTTATTTATATTTTTTATAGATTAAATTAGTCACAACAGACACTAAGGTCAAAACTGTCATTTTTCATAGATTAATTATGTGTTTGGAACCGTGGGTGTTTATTCACTAAACGTTTTTACTTGATTTATTTATAAAACCGAGAAAAGCAATAATGAACCTGTTTATTGGCACTTAGGCACCACATCAGCAAAACAGTGAATAAATGCCTACTCGTTGCCCCCAACGGTAGGCATGCACATAAATCAAGGCCCGCTTTTACAAGTCTCTATGCATATGGATCTGCATAATGGGGAAAATGTTGAAGTGGCGCCTATGTGGCAGAATTTATTCAATAAACGCCCATGATTCCAATCGCATGCTAAAGTTGTGAACCATAGAAGGTGTTTTAGTAACACAAACTATAAAGTAGGTTTTAGTAAATCCATTAATAAATAACCCTAATTAGAGTTGTTCGTGAGTTGGGCTTGGGTTTAGCTTTTACCAAAATTTAAAGGGATAAATAGACTGCACTCCACCTCAGAATTCTAAATCCCAATGCAGACCTACAACAATTCAAAATTTCAAACACCTTCACCTAAACACCGATACTCACTCATGTAGTGACATCAATTTTCGAACTGACACCTACCCAACTGTATGATAGAGCTAAGATTTGTGGGGTGAACTGAACAATAAAACCCCAAATTTAAATGGGCCCAGTCTGAAGTCGAACCCAAAAGAGTGTAAAATGCTCATGGGGTGGCCTGTGAACAGGTCTATTTCCCACCCGTCCCAAAGCTCACCTCACCTAGCCTGAAAATCATCAAGCTTGGGCCTAATTTTTTTGTGTTTAGGCTCTGTCTGGATGAATTCTTGAAAAGGTAAATGTTTATGGGGAATTAGCCAGTTAGTGATAATAGATTGAAGCTTACTAATCAAACTTGGTAGTTTCATATCCCTTGAAAATATAATTATTATTTCTTTAGAAACTTTGTGAGTGTTAAGAAGTTCTATTCCAGAAAGGAATTGTTAGTGACAATTATTGTATCCTTTGAGAGAGAGAGAGAGAGAGAGTTGAGCACTTATTTCTGGTTAGGGCTGTCTTGTTTGCCTCTTTCTCCCTTTCTTTTCTGAAATTTTGTATGATGTCTCAGCTGGGTTTATGGCCTTCTATATCCACTGCATTTGGCAGGTCAGAAATAAGCATACCTTTGAAGGCAATCATATTAACATTGTATTGTACCTTTGAAGGAAGCCGAACTTATGGCAATTTGTCTCTTCGTTCATTGTTGATAAAGTTTGGAAGAATGTGATATTGCAATTTGACTCCTTCCAATCTATTAAGGCGATTAATCGGGACTATGATGCTATTCCATGGATTGACTGTTATTGGTTGACAGAAATTTTATCCATGTCTAAGTTTTTTGATGGTTCATTTACTAAAACACCTCCTAGGATTTCTAAAATCTATCTTATAATTTGCATTTTATTAAAATATCCCTTGTAATCTGTAATTGATTTACTTAATCCACTTTCCATTAGATGACAGTGAAAATGATAGTTTTGACCCTAATGCCCAATGAATTAAGGCCCCACATTAGGGGAGGGACAAATGTATGCAGCCTTATCCTTATACATTCAAATAAGTTGTTTCCAAGTTTTGAACCTAATGTTCATTTGGATAAAAATAACCAAAATAAAAATGAAAATGAAAATTTCATGTTTGCCCCCAATAAGACACAAGCAACCACTCTATTTAGTTCAATTTGGTCAAATTTGTTTTCTATATGAAGAATGGAAGAAGTCTTAGAGGTACTTTTGGAGTAAACAATCATAGCCCAATGCCCTAGAATATTTTCCATTGAGTTTAGGTGATTATGTTACTATTTTCATATGGCAAAAGAAACACTTCTTAGTGAAAAGTCAACTATAAGGAGTGTTTTAGTAAAATGAAAACTATGTGATAGATTTAAGTAAATCCATGAAATTATGGAGGGTGTTCTAGTAAATGATCCTTTTTTGAAAATATTAGGTTTATTCATACTAGTATATCTAGTCTTCTAGAAATGGTGGGGACAAGCAATTTTGAGATGTCTTCTATAGACTCTTCATTCATTCTTCCCTTGGAACACAATTTTGGTTTTGTATTGTACTTCATCTTTTAGCAAAATGGTCAATGGGTTCAGCAACTTTAACTCCACCTAGGCATGCTCACAGTTTGGTTAACGGAACTGTAGACCTATTTTTCAAATCAAACCGGTAGTATCGATTTTTGGAAAACTAGTAAAAATAATAAAAAACTATATATATATATATATATATAACATTATATTATAAATAATAAATAATATATATATCTCGATTGGTTTGGTTAACCATCGAGTTTTTATATTGGTTAACCAAAAATCGTATTGGGGCCCATTTGTATTCAACCCATTAGACTACACTACTCCTAGCCCTCGATCCTAGTTAGGGATGACAATTTTCCCCATCAAATTGGGGCCCACCTTGAATGGGGCAAGTTTTTCTTGATCTGTCTAAAGTCAATTTGGACGGATTGGACGAACCAACAAGACATATTGGATTGGACCAATCCGGTCCAAAAATATTTATTAGATTGGATTGGACCTGGTTTGCCCGTAATAAATTTATATTGGATTGTGTTGGATTAAGCAATATCTAATCCATTGATATAAGATAAGAATATATGTATCAATAGATCGGGATTGTGTTGAAACCAATCTAAATCAAAATGAATTTGAACAGATTAGATGACCCAGACATTGAATTAGACCGGTCAAACATTTATTGGGTTAGATTCGACCTGATCCATTTATAATAAACTTACATTGTACTGGATCGGATTGAACTAAATAGAGTCCAATTAATACCCCAACATGAAACACCTTTTTGGAAGATATTCATGTAAGAGAGCAGAGCAATATATAGCATGGCAGCCCAAACTCCTGAAGAGAGGATTAGAAGGAAATTACTCATGAGTTAGTGCCGGCCATTTTCACCAAAGTTTCACTCTGGAGTTTGGACTCTCTCGGCTTGGGACTTGGGAGGCGTAAAATCTAACACAAAAGTGAACCATAATTGTACTACAAACATTTATGAGCTATAAAACTTTGGCTTCCACCATCCACAATTCCACATTGTCAGGGCCTACCACGTGAGAATGTGTGTTGCAACCACATCTGTCTGCACATGGCATGTCATTCAATTTGGAGTTGCACGTGCAGAATGTATGTAGCTATTTTATCTTATGTTTTTATTCCAAGAGTCGATAGGTTTGTAGTTGGTACGCCTGCTTGTGGGGAGTACTTGTTTTTAAGCATTTGTTGGAATAAGCGATTATTTTAGACCGGGACCACACACATAAATACTTATTTTCGTGTTTAAGGGCTGGTTTCTTTCGGTTAAGTGATCTTAGACTAAACCAGCAAATTATGGTTTAAAAAATTCTTATATCAAATTAAACCATTTTAGTATATTTAAATCGAATAAGACTAAATCTCTCATTACAATTAGGTTCAGTTTCTAATAGGGTTTAGGTCATTCTATTCAGCTTAATCCAATTAGAAGTATGAATGAACAGTGTTTTCTAAAAAATAAATTTATTTAAAATAAAAGAAAATTTTAAGATATAAAAATTATTTTAAATATGTTTTGATATATATATATATAATATAAATAATATTTATTATATAAACAAGGTTAGGGTGGGCATGAGGACTTCACTCCCCATCCCTGACCTCATCCATGGTTGAGGATCCTTATTAATTCCTATCCTCACCCCCCTAAGGCAATCTCCAGCCCCGACCCCATTGGGTTCGGGGAGGGAGGGGGCGAGTAATGATGGGGATGGAGAAAATTGTCATCCCTAATTAGAAGTTGAAATAATATGTATATTTACATAAATAATAAATATAATTCAAATATCAAATTAAAATATTAACAACTGCCCCTACTACTATTATATAGATTGCATTCACATTTTCTTAAACAAAAACATCTCATCGGGCATTAAACTACAAGTTAAAAATTGAAACAAACAAATAATAATGTATAAAATGTTAAATTAATGTATATACACATTAATAAATATATTATTACTAATTTGGTTTGCAAACTAGTCTAGTTTCTAAAATTTAGAAAACTAGACCAAACCAAAAAATTATGTTTTGAGAAACTTTCAAACCAAACCAAATCGTTTTTTAAGGCCATACCAGATCAAACCACTAATTTTTGGTTTGGTTCGGTGTGGTTTGGTAGTATAGACCATATAATGAATACCCATATTGTTTCTTCAGGAAATAAGCTCATTTTTTAACAAATTAAAATATTTGGTTTTTCTTTAAAGTTTTTTTCCCTGTAAAAGTGCTTATTGCAATTTTTTCTTTAAAATAAGAGTTTTTTCCACAAAAGACTCATATTAAGCGATGTTTGACATTGATAATGATTTCTTGAAAATCACTACCATGTCAGAGTCACATCAGCATTAGAGGAATTGGTGCTGAAATTTCTGTTTGATTGACCAATTCTAGTGATTCTCAGGAAATCAGCTAAAAATCAATTATTGAAACTAGCCATTCTGAGGGATCACCTTTTTTGGTGATTTCTTGATTTTAAGATGACATGTTATTGAATAATAACTCTAATACAAATCTCCAGCTGGTATTAGTGAAGACTTGGGATCAAATCCCGCCTGCACCTGGATTGGGCGATGGACTACCCGTTGTGTGGCCCTTATCAAAAGATATAAAAAGAAAAAAAAAACTCAAAAGCTGTTTTTTCAAAAGTGGCTTACATGACAGAAATTATACCGAATAACAAAATTTATAGATTTTTTTAAAACACTGATTTCAAAATCCAATCGGTAAAGAAGAATCAGCATCAATGCCAGACATTAGGATAATCAGTTATTAATAAGTATTTATCTATAACTAATTAATAAACATTTGTTTATCAATAAGCTTATAATCAATCCAACACGGGGGCGTAGTCAGACTTTGAACTTGAAAGCGTTTTGAGAATTTCATCTAAATTTGGCATCTGAATGCTAGGGAGAATGACCGTTCAGCCCAGGGTCAGAATTTTTAGACCCGAAGACTGTTAGGTAGATGTCAATTTGGAATTGATGTTATTTGTTCCTCACACCATGCGCCTCACGTGCACATCTTATTATGTATTGGAAATATCTTCCGTATTTATCTGATATTATTTATGAGAGATATTCTCAATGCATAGTGGATGTGCATGTGAAGCGCCTATTTGTGAAGAGCAGCCTTGACGCACAGAGGATGAGTATTTAATATTTTGAATGTTTATAGGACTGCAGTGAAATTAAAAAATCTGCATTGGGCCTTTCCGCACTTTTCCACGTTAATCAAAAGTCATAAAGTCTGGCAAAACATCCATCAAATTCTACTTTGTACATCTCTCTCGTGTCAATTATTCAACTTACAAGGCGCTGAACCTGTATGTTGGGCAAATCGATGGAACTGGTCACAGGATCAGTTGAGAGCAATGGACTTATGATGCATCATCGACAATAAACGAAGCTCAACTTGAGAACACGAAAATGTACTTCGGTCAAATTTTCGAGCTGCACGGCTGCATTTACGTAAACAGGGTTGGACTTTGGAGTTTGGACTGAAAACGACGATGTCGATTTGTTTGACTCTACTGTTGGATGTAGATTTTGTACGGCCGCTATTTATGGCTCTGCATTTTGCAATTATCATATTGATAGGTAGTTTAAGATCTCAAAGAGATGGCCGGCTGTGCTGTTCAAGGAGGTTGTCCGAGCGATTACATCGCCGTTGCTGTATCCGTTATCGCCGTGATTCTGTATGCTCGTACCTCAAGTTTCTTTCTTTCTTTAATACTTTCTTTTTTCCTTCTTATTTAAAAAATCATAAGAATTGGTATGGGCTTTACTTGTATGATTGGAGTGGGTCTCTCCGGCAGGGACGTTAAGTTAACCTGTTAAAAATGGTCACTTACGAGTTTTTTTTTTATTCTGAATCAAATACTAGATTCGATAAACGAAATAGAAGGAGAATAAACATATTTGTTAAATTATTTAAATTTCGTATATATGATCCGTCCTCTCCTTGATAATGGATAGATGTGTTACTGGTAATTCTTTATAAATGAATGAGAAATGGGGTTTCTCGATTGGTACTAATTCTAAGTGGAGTCAACTGTTGTCTGGTGGGGATTTGATCTCCTACTTTTGGTAATGGGTCCTTTTTGTGCGCGTTTTTAGTATATCAAGTACTGAGTGGTGCTTAGAGAATTCACTTATAATAGTCATTTGAACTGAGCTTTACTTCTATAGAACCTGTATGACACTTTATTGGAATGGAAAGTTCACCTAGAACGCTAGTTTTAACACAGAATTTAGTAGCTAATACTTTTTCTTTTTACTTATTTCTTTGGACAATTTGTAGGATAACCATGAGTTTGATTCATTATCTTGTGTAGCTTACTGTTAGTTAGAGTATACCATATTCACTCTTGTATGATTAAAGCTGCATACAGTGAAAAAATAGAATGTGAAGCAGTTCTCTCTCTAGTCTAATAGAAAACTAAATACTACATTGGAAATCCCAAATGGGTCACAAGACAAATCTGACAAATGCTGGGATAAGAAACACTCTCTCTGTTATTCCCCTTTCCACTGGTTTGGCTTTTCTTCTTTCTATCCCCCTTTTCTTTCTTATAAAGCATGAAAAGTTAGAGAGGGACTATGTATTTATCGAGTCTGGATATGCTGACCACGACACATTGCTGGCAACGCACATCCAGCTATACATCATGAATATCGGTGTTTTAAAGTACAAACAATATTCCTGATGTGTGGCAGGATGCTCGTGGCCAACAATGTGTCGTGGTCAGCAGATCCCAACTCGTACTTATCCTCCTAGTGGTTACTGTTAGAAATCTAGCAAAAACGGGCTTTCCAGAAGGGTTATTCTTGGAAAAATGGTAGAGGATGGAGAATAACAATGTGCCAATGCCTAATAATGTTAGAGTTTCAGGAATTGTGCAAGATCTTGATATTGAATTAAGCTTATCCAACTTCTTTGGGCTGTCTGTGGGTATGCTAATGCTATGTCTGGCATGAGGATGGCAGAAGTTGTGATAGAGTTTTGGGTGAAAACTATGAAGAAAGGAAATTTGTCAGTTGGTTGGCATGTTGTGTAGTGCAAAAGATGTACATATTTATAGGGACAAATATTGGAAGTGGGGTGATGAATCTGTTCTCTCCCTGTTGCATATGATTCTTATTAAAGAGGCCAAGGTGTTGTTGCCTTCTTATTTTATGGAAACTTTCTATACATTCACATTTAATTAGAGCTTCACACTTTCTGCATAAAAACATCGAGTGTCTGAACCTGGATTATGTGCTGGATATGGAACTTATGCTAAAAATGGAGGTATCTGATATGGACACGGTACCCATTTTGAACAAGTGCATGTAACAAAGTTGCACAAACATGATGCATATGTAGGTAGGAAAGAATGAAAAAGGTGCACTCAGTTGAAATCCTATCAAGCAGAACATCTGTCATTGCATTATATGTATATTCTTCCTTATGCAATTTTATGGACTTTATCAATTGAAGGATCATTGTTATTTCAGAAAAATGATTACTTATGTAAGGGTCTAAATATGATCAATAAATATCATGGTTCCCCATGCAATTAAGATCAAATACTTATTGGGTCTGTAGCTCAACTTCTTGATGCACTAAAATGTGTCATGAGGCTCTCTCTAGTGTACATTAGCCACTAAAAACAAGAAAAGATAAAAAAATTTGTCTTTTTGATTGTTGGCAAAATGGAAGACTGGCATATACCCTGACAAGGAATGGTAACAAGTTTAAAATGCAGATCAAGAAATGAAAGGAATAGCAGTAAACTGCACTTACCAGAAGTTTGGGGTTATAGATTGTACTTTCCGTGTAATAAGAGAGGAGAAGAATGAATTGGTTTTGCTTTCTAAAATTTGGTTGGTACTAAGAATTTCAGTGAAGAACCTTGAACTCTTTCAGAGGAATAGTTAATTGTATTATTTTGTAACCTTTCACTCTTTCAGGTAGGCCATCAGTTGCAGAAGGTATCTCCCTTGATATTATTAAAAGATTATTGGGGAAATATTCTATGCCCTTTGAGACGTTCTTGTCTTCTGTGTATCCTATGTGATCAACTGATTTTTGCCCATTCATACACTAGAGAGGAAATTATAAGAGATTCCTCCCTTGATTATCTTTTCTGTATTCTAGTTTTCTTTCGGCATCAACATTACTGGAAAATGAAATAAAAAGAGTACTATGTTGTAGACTTACTTCATGATTCAATTAGAATAAGAATTAAGAGGAAACAGTCTAGTTTCTTCTGCTTGGATTATGTATAATGATCTTATCTTCTCAAGGGATACCATTTCAGTCTCTTTATCTGATATGGAGGATATTAAACTTACCTTATGAACCTCAGAACTTCAACATTATTAATCTTCTTTTTCAGGCTTCTTGCTCGTTCAACATTACCCTTTTTGGTTCACAAGATTCCTCGCACAAAAAGCAGTGATTTCTGGATCTTGATAATTCAAGTTGTTGCCAGCTTCAACCTATTATTTTCAATGGTGGTAAGATCAGCATGGATTTTCACTGCATGGTTATTTGCGTAAACATATATTTTCAGACCTCTTACCTATGGTTGTAACAAGTGGAAAATTCCATGATTCATGTAGATGGGCATCAATTTTCTGAAAATAAAAAAGAGACATTGGTGGCAATCTTGCTATATATGGGCAGGTGCTTTTACTTCTTTAGTTATCAATATTAACCATCATTTTACTCCACTGTCACTTGGTGATAGTGTCTTACTAAGGGGTCATTTGATAATGGCTGAAGTGGCCAAAATGAATGGCTTATTGCTTGTCTTTTTATGAATAAGTAATTAAGTAGGTTGAGCTCCTTAATGGCTGAATTGAATGTTGGCTTGAAAACTATTGCCCTAAATACTTTTACTATATGACTATTTTATCCTTAAAAAACTGAGCAATTAAGTCATTCAGTTCAGCCACTTTAGCCATTATAAAATGGCTCCTAAATATTTTCAATCTGTATTAAGGATTTTCTTAGTTGGATTGCTTTCCAGTCTGGCTTGAAGGTCCACTTGGATTTGGTTTGCTGCTGAGCTGTCGCATAGTACAGGCCTTTCAACTGTATCACATATTTGTCAAGTAAGTCAATAACTTTCAGCATGAGAAATCTTACCCTCAAATTATACTAAAAAAAAAGAGAAAAAAACAGCCTTATTCTAATTAACTTTAAAAAAAAGAAGAAAAAATCCTTATTCTACTTAACTCAAAAAAAAAAAAAAGAAGAAGAAGAAGAAGAAGAAGAAAAAAGCCTTATTCTAACTAAATGGGGTGGACTATACAAATCCTGTTTCACCATTCCATTCTATAAAGGGACATATTCTACATCAGGTTGTGAGGCTGGATTGAAGTTTCAACAGGTCTAATTTTAATTCTAGTTCAGTATTGATCTATCCAGATTGACTAAAATCAATCAACTGATGGGTTTAATTTTTTGATGTCGGTTTGACTCATATGGTTATACCATGTTCTTTGACCAGACTGAGTCCTATATTCTATCTTCCAAGTTGGCCTACCAACCTGGTTTAAAAGCATTAGCATGATCTTCCCTCTTTATCTAACCTGGTTTAAAAGCATTAGCATGACCATCCCTCTTTATCTAAAACTTGGATAATCATATCAAGAGAATTGTTGTCTTCTCTTATATGGGGCTGGCTACAGGAATCTTGTACTGCAATTCCAATTCACACTTCAATCAATTTAACTGTTATGGGGTTGACTAAAAGATGGCTTTTGTCATTCCACTCTTATCAATGAGTTAGAAAATGCCTGCTAATAGGTTTTTATTCCACAACATTCTAGTTTGAAAGCAATGTTGCAACCAGCTATTTTTATCATTCCATATACTGTGACCATATAATGGCATATTTTAAGGATATTTTCTAAGTTATCTCAATATACTTTCCTTTTTCGTCCTTCTATATTGCACTTTACCAGCTGACTTCTTTCTTTCTCACTTTCTTTGTTTTTTTGAAGAAAGGTAAAGGTATTGTTAATATGCAAATGAAAGTACATCAGTCCATGTACAATGAGAACATGCACATTGAGAATATACAAAAAGAAACATTAAAGAGTCATCTGAAGGTCCAACTTTCAAAAAAAGAACTAAGTTGGACACCCTGAAAATTTCTATGAACACTGAACCAGGATCATAGCAAACCTATAAAATCTCTCTTAATTTCTTCCATGTTTGTATATTTATTATAAAAAATATGACAGTTTCTTTTCTTCCAGATTGACCATAGTCAACTTTTATTTTATTTTTTCTTGAAAGGTAAAGAGAAATTCATTAAAAGAAAAGAGAATACAAAAGGAAGGTGCTAAGAAATCACCCAAGAGAGAGAAAAAGATGCTAATACAAACTTACAACCATTGACACTAAACTACAAGACAATAATCAATACAAAGACATAAAAGCACCATTTCCGGACACCTCCAAGAACTCTGAGACCACACAAGACCAAGACAACCAACTCCCTAATCTTCCCCTTTGAACACCTCCTCCTGCCCATTATCATCCTCATCCCACACCTCTCCTCCCTCCCCAACTACCACTTTCTTCAAATTCTCTTCCTTCCTCCTCTCAAACTCCTCAAAGACCTTTCTAGCAAACTCCTCACCTCCCCAAAAAAAATGCCAAGACTTTTACCAACCTCAATATTTTCTCCACAATTTTCTCAATAGGAAAATTTCCAGACCTCTCCACCTGTTTTTCAAGACTTCTATCAGGATTTCTCACTTCAGAGTTGAAGTCAATTCCATTGTCTTTTTCATGTTGAAAAATCCTCAACTAAGAACCTGATATGTTATGAACCCAAAAGTCCACACCCCAAGCATCTTCAATTGTTGGCACTTTTGTCTTCCCCCCTCTTCTCTTATAAACCCTTTTAATTTTTTGTAGGTCCTGCCCCCACCAAACTAAGTTTCAACCAAGAAAGGACCTTGGTAATGTGAACAATGTACATATTCCTAGCTCCATAATTTTTCTTGGGAGCCACTTCTTCAGTTGTGTCCAAATCATTCTCTGCTGCCCTCCTCATACCTAAGTCCAGACCTATCATTCTAATCACCACTTCCTCAAAAGGACTGATTGACATCAGAGAACTCAACTTGGGAAAGAATTGCAAACATCTGCGTCGTTGTCTCATTTCCTCCTTCGACATCTCCTAAAACCTTTCCAGATTCAGCTTCACTTGCCCCAATCACAGCTTCCTTTGTCCTCTCTCCCAACCCATCCTTTATTCCTATTAGGATCACCCTATAATTGGTAGCCAGAATTTCCTCAGCAGGAGAGAAATCAACCCAAGCCGTTATAGTGTCATTCACCTCATGGCTCATTGCTCTACAATCATCAGAATCAGATCTTCGATCAACTTCACATTCAGCACACTCCGCCTTAACCTTCTCAAATCCCATCTCCTTCTTGCTTTTGTTTAACCACACTGAGCTTGAAGGACTCATGTCTCTGATCATGCCAACTAATGGGTTCCATCTGCCAATCCTAAGATCTGGCAAACGTGTTTATCCCTATTCTTGATTCAAAATATCTCTCGCTTCTACCACATCACCAAAAGTAAAAAGAAAAAAAAAAACAGCATTCGATTTTCTAACCTAAAGAGAACTCTTTGGATGCCATTCAGCAACAGACCGCTCCCTTACAAGTTACAATTTCCACATCAGGATCAGAATTGACAAATTGACCCACCAAACTCCACCCCAGCAGCCTGAGACAATCACAAATATCTGCTGACAAATCCACAATCACCTCCTTCATCCTCTCAAAGAAGCTTTTCCATCCCAGCAGTTCAAGAAGATGGACACATCATCAAGCTGTTGTGGATTCAATGGGTTTCACCAATGCTAATAGCTTCGCATGCTACCCTTTCCACCAATACAAACTGCACCGTCCATCTTCATAAGATTTTTGTGATTTGACTGTACTCTTCAGATTTTTTTTTTGACGTAAAACCCTAGTCGACACTGACATATGTCAGATGGCATTTCTGATGTTTTAAACCATGCTTAAAAAATGGCAAGATACAAAAGAATACAATCTCCAGTGTAGTCAACTCTCCCTTATCTTTTAATTAACAGTTTCACCACCAATAGAGACGTTCTAGGTTGATGAATCAGTGGATTAGATGTACTTATAAGGGCTAGGGTTCCTTGCAGAAGATGTATACTTTAGAAAGTGCCAAGTTGGTCAATTTTTTGTAGAATGCTCCAATAAGCAGTTTCACCACCAACAGGGACGTTCTAGGTTGATGGATCAGTGGATTAGATATACATGTAAGGGCTAGGGTTTCATTTGGAAGATGGGCCTGAGAGTACATTATTATTCTTTCCACAAATATATGCCCTGAATGATACCATAGTTTTTATAGTGCTTGCTTAAGTTATTGTGCTATACAATGTTTTATATTTCCAAGTATTGGTGGAAACAGCAATAAGATTATTTTTTGAAATTTTACTAACATTTTCTACACTTGCTTGCTAATGATATTTTAGGCGGCGTTTACCACCAATGAAATCATATATCTTGCTTCCTCTGATTCTTTCACCATGGATTGTTGGGGCTTCATGTAAGATGTTACTGCTCTGTTCTTTTTTATTTTTTTTAGATGCTTTGGTATGTGTTAATCTTTTGAACCATGTTTGTTAATGCCTATTTTCTCAATATCTTTCTGGTAACTTTTGTTTCATCTTATGCTCAAGTATAGATAATATCACTTTGTATGTATCATAAATCCCTTTCAGGCCTTTCTGTATGTCTAATAACTAATAATTCCCTTTTCACATGGCTTTTTTTTTTGAGTACAGCTCAAATGAAGTAGTAGTGAATAGATGCTAAACCAGTATCAAGGTATCATCTTAAATCAGTTAGATTTATTTATTAATGAGGAATCTTACTCTTCCAAGAACAACTAGTATCTTGGCTTACGTAGATGATTCTTGTAGTGTTGAACTGACCAGGAGTATCCATCAACTTCTGATATTAATACATTTCAGTTGCTTTGTTTTTCTAATAAATTTCAGTTAATTTCTCTCAAAAAATACAACCCATTAATAAATCATACGGGGCTGTTTGATGGATTTACCTTTGCTTAATGCTGACTACATGCATTGAAAAAGCAAATTTTAATCTTTGGTTGCTCAATTTGTGAGAATTAACTGGGGGTTGTAATACAGGTGGTGTAATTCTTTCTCTTTTTTTCCCTTACAGCAAGGTATGGAAAAATAACATCAGAACAAAGATATAACTTTTGTTTTAAAATAATAAGGTGAGCAAAACATACTTTAGAAATACTCATAAAAAATACATTACAAAACATTCTGAACAAGCTTTGTAGAAGAGTTTGCTAGAAACGTGTCTGTGGAGTTAGAGAAAAGAGACAAGTTCAGAAATTATGAAATCATAACCATGAACTAAAGCAAGTTCTTTTGATGTGATTTTGTTAATAGATTGGGTGTTCTGGTAGAGGATGTTTCTGCAGGTATGAGGGTGGTGAGTTTATTTTGGATAGGTAAAGAGAGTATATGTTTGGGGGGGGATGTAGATGTTTGAATTTAGTTTGGTGATGGTTGGACTTGTGAATTAAGAGTCAGGGAGTTTATTTTGGTTTGTTCAGGGTGCTATTCAGGGAGTTTATCTTTTGATGCTAGGGAGTTGTGTTCTTTTTGTCAGGAGTGGTGGGTGTTATTTATTTGTTTTCCTCCTTTTTTTGTGATTCCTTGTCACCAAACCTTGTATTCTCTTTCTTTTTTTTTTAATAAAAATCTCCCTTTATTATAAAAACTACTATTATTTATAGGTCTTTTTGTTTCATCTTGCTTCATCAGTATTGCTGACTAGCTAGAAACCAATATCTCTACATGAAAAGGATCTTAAAATTCAGTAAGTAAAGGAAAAATCTTTATATCTTAAAATTCAAGAACCAATATCTTGAAATGAAAAATGATTTCACAAGAAGGAAAACCTTCAATAAATGCTAACTCCTGTATAAGCAGCAAAATTTTCCCTTTTTTTGTCTTCATTATGGTGTTGCTGATTCAAGGTTGACTTGCAGCTTTCCTTTTTAATTTAATAGCTTCTGAGTCAAGCTTCCCTACAAATGGAACCAAATTGTTGATAACATCGCAAATTGCTCCAAAAGGATTTTGGAAACTTATCTGGGCATAATGCTCTAAAAATTGTAATTGTATTGTAAATTGTGGAGAAATTTGGATTGAATTGTTTCATAAATCATAAGATCATTTATACATTTTACAAACATGTCAATTATAAATATATTACTAAAAATCTAAATATATATAGAAAAGTTATTTTTCCTATTTTTAATTCATATCTACCATATATGTATCCGAAAAAATAGAGTTTACTAGAAGCCTAAGATGATATAATCAAGTTTGACTTGAAAGTCAGTATGCTTTCTAAGAACCTTCAAAATAAGCCATTTTCTATGGTGGTTAAAATGTCTCCTTTGACAAAAATCAAAAGAACTAGAGAAATGACAAAGAAAAGAACTAATTCTTAATTGAATTGATTTAAATTGCATGAATCATATAAATCATGAGATTCATGAATTAAATCATATGATTCAAACAAAAATTGTAATATTTTTGCAGTAAAAGGATTCAGACATAAGATTCAAATGAAAATCCTTGAGAATTTTATTTTAAATTGTGAATTGAATTATAAATTGTAAGATTTCGACAATGACACAACCTATTTTGATAAGCTAGGTACATCCGTAGTGAAAAGACAATATCCATATAACAAGGTTAAAAATATATACTTCTTGACAAACAATCAGGGGTTACCTGAAAATTAGATGTGCTCAAGTCACATTGTTTCTATTTCTCATGGAAGATATGAGTGATTCACATCCAACTTAGTTCACTATGTCCTTCTCTAAGCCAACATTACAGATTTTCAACTTGCATCTACTTACAAGACTAACTTGCTTTTTCAACTAGAATATTTATTGTGTATTTGTTTTATTTTCCAAAGTATGACTTATTAAAAATTTCTATTGATCATCAGTCCTGTGGATAATTTGATAGTTATTTATCAACTTTTTTGTTTTATTTTTCCACTGTCCTGTAGATTTTCATATAAGTTGCTTATTTTTAACAGCAAAAGGCCTTATCTGACTTGTAGTTATTCATATGAAGAAGCCTTTGAATCCCCGTTGCCACTTGCGAGGTCAATGGGTTATCCCAGTTGTGTGCCTCCATGCCTTGTATATTGCTGCCTTGGCTGTTGCGACATGGTCTGTTCAACATATCAAGTTTCAATTTAATGAATTTAAAGACCTCTTGCAGGGAATAATTGTCTCTGCCACCTCCATTGGTATGTTTCTGCTTAAGTTCCATGCTGTTGAAGCAATTTGAGTTGATATGCAACTTGTAGTATTATATTTTGTGCTTAGTTCTGCCTTAAGCTCTGGGTTTTCCATGGGTTATGATCTTCTATTCGGCCCCATTTACGTACTTGTATCAGATGGAAAACTGTGATGCAGGAGCATCCCGCATCAATTTACTTGGAAAATGAAAGACAGAATTTTTTGTTGCCAACAAATGAAAAGTGGCTTTGTTGACATTTATGCTGGGCCTAGTGGCCAGATGCAAGAATAATAAGGCTTTGTTCTACACGAATGTTTCATTGCACTCAGTTGTTTGACCTTTGAAAAATAAAGAAAACTGGTGGCACATTAAAAGGCATTTATTTTGCACCCTTAAATTAAGCTGGGACCATTGCTTGGTATAGTTATAAAATCTGAGGCTGATGAGTGTAAGAACATGGGTTCAAGTCTGAGAGCAGCCACTGTGAAAAAAAAAGCCAAAGGTTAGGTCCATATCCAGTCCACGTTTTCCAGGATCCCAAATTGTTTAGGACCAACATTGGGTAACGACCTTTAAATTAAGCTGCAAAAGCATGGTTTGGTTATCTTCTTCTCCATGTATAACCATTTTAAATTCTATTCTCTTTTGTATTTTCCAGGAGTATGGATTGTTGCGTACATTATGAATGAAATCCATGAAAATACGGAATGGCTTCAAGTTGTCTCCAGGTTTCTGCTACTAGTAATGGTATATTGTCTAATTGATCTATCCATTTGTTTATGCATATTTATATATATTTAAATATATATATATTTAAGCGCTCATAATTTAACAATGGATAATGGAATGGTAAAACAGGATTCATGTAGCCAACCCCATATAGTTGGAATAAAGCTTGGATGATGATGATGATCTATCCATTTGCCAATTTTATGCATTTGTTGTCATCTAAATGTATATATTTTGTTTTAAGTCATACCCAAACTCATTCAGTTTATGAATTTTATATTTAATATATCGAATAAATCCTTTGAATTTCTCTTAACTTGCTAATATAAGGATTGTTAATATTTTCCACACAGGCAAGCATTTTTGTACATGCTTTCTTTTCATTATCAATCTCTCGACCTTTGCTCTCACAAATGAGCTTGAGGAGAAGGGAAAAAAGGGAATTTGAGACAATGGGTATGGCTTTGCGCATACCTGATAGTGGATTACTCTTACAGAGGAGAGCCACCCCAGAGATTGATCATAATGACCCGCTGGATAGGCTTCTTCTGAATAAAAGATTTCGCCAGTCCTTTATGGCATTTGCTGACAGGTCTGTGTGTGCGTGTATGTGTGTGTGTGTGTGTGTGTGTGTGTGTGTGTGTGTGTGTGTGCGCGTGCGTGCGTGTGTCTCAATGCCACATTAGTATAATGGTTATTTTTGTTGTCTTACAGTTGTTTGGCTGGAGAAAGTGTACATTTTTATGAGGAAGTCCATGAACTTGGAAAAATACCTGTTGATGATACTGTAAGAAGGGTTTATATGGCACGACATATTATTGAGAACTATATAGTTGCTGGTATGTTTATATTTTATTGAGATCTGACACAACTCTGCTTCTGTAACTTCTTTTACAAGGATGATACATATGTGTCTGACTCAAAGCAGCGATTTAAATGAACCTGAGTGTCTCCACAATCATTGAATATGTCCATAACAATGGTAGATCAAGAATAGGGTCACTCATGGGTGTACTGTATCCCATAAATCTGGAAACTGGATGTAATGGTTATGATTGGTTAAGTGTGCATGCTCAGGCTGTGTCTGGAAAATAAATAATTTTCTAGATGACTCATTATGTGCCAATTTTGGGTAGATACAAATTTTGCTTCTCAAAGCCTAAGGTTGAAATTATGGAAATAATCAATTTTTGTTGACTACTCAATTAAACCTTTTAAAAGATGAAAAGTCCATTTTCAACTGAAATTTCAAACTTCAGTACATAATGATTTTACTTGATTATGTGATTTCAATGTACCAATTTAGTCTTGTGTGTTAAAGTTCTTCAGGAGACTTTGAAAGCATATATGCACATGTACAGTATCTATGGCACTTATGCTATTTAATATGATCTTTCATCCAAGTGGTGCTAGGTTTGTTGGATCTAAGTTATAGCAGCAGGCAGTTCCACTGAAAAATGAAACTATATCTGCAATTCTTGTTTGAACAATCTGTTTGGCCCTTAACTATGCATTTTCTTTTGTTTCTCTTCAAAACCTTATCACTTCATGAAAGTAACTCTGATTGGTGATCCTGCACAATTATGTGAGATGCAGGTGGAGCAATGGAAGTGAACATATCTCACAGAAGTCGACAAGAGATTCTGGGTACTCTTGACCTGGCACACCCTGATCTGTTTAATAATGCAGTAAATGAACTGCTCCAATTGATGAAAGTGGTAATTATTTCCTCTTTTCATGCATGTTGGAGCTACCTGGTTGTTGTTGCTTTTTCCTTCTTTACTCTCAATTGTAAGGCATTCTCTCTAACTAAAAACAAATGTATCTGAAGAACTTGGGAAAAGATTACTGGTCATCAACATTCTTTATGAAGTATAAAGAGGAATTACAGTCGCAAGCAGATGGCCATGAGCTCATGGAGCGGGTAATTGGATGGGACATTTCTCAGCTGAGTTCTATTCATGGTGTTGATGATCCTTTTGGCCAAGAACCTCCCTCAAAGGGCTCTGTGACATTCTGATGTTCACAATTCAGACACATGGTGGAACCTGGAGATACTTGAAGTGGAATGTTCAGTTATGTCAGATATGTATCTTTTTTTATTTTTTTTTAATTTTAGGAGAATTTTTTAAGTCTGTTGTAGAAAGAAAAGACAAAATGGGGGTGGGGGGGTGAAGAAAATGACAAATAGAAAAGGAAAATGGGATATGACAATCACAGACACTATATGCAACACATACTGTTTGTTTTTCCAAGGCTGATGATGTAACATGTGTAGAGAACATTGATGTGGGCCCCACAGCTGTGGTCCCACTCTGTCCGTAGGGTAGAATGTATCTAGTCACAGCTGTGATCAATTTATTATTCTGTTATTCTAGTTGTTATTTACTTTTCAGTTTTATATTGTTATGTGTTATGATGTAAACACCAAGGGCAGATGTGTCCTTTCATGTAACTAGCATAACATATAAATATTAACTTAAAGTGGCGGCGGCAGAATATTGAGATTCTGTTCTCCTCAAAACCTGTGTTCTACTGTTCTCTCATCACTCTTTCTCCTCCTTCTTCTTCACTTTCTCTTCTCTTCGAACCTGAAATTTCTTAGTGATCAAGACTGTCAGTCTTGATCAACTACAACATGCAACAAAATTGGCCCAAAATTTTGGCCGATATCAGTGTTGTTGTAAGGCTTACTTAATTGTTACTTTATAGCTGCTGTTAGTAGGCTGTTGGACAGTTACAGTTACTTGTTTCTTTTTTCTTCTTTCTTTTTTCTTATTATTCTGATTCTAGAATATGCCGCCAGGGGCATACTTGTAATTTCTGATTCTTTTATGAAGTTAATATAAATAGAAAACTGGCGGCAGCCAGTAGTTACTTTTTTCCTCTCAACCGTACCTCTCTCTTCCTCTCTCTCTCTCTCTTCCAATCCCCACGAATCACCACATGGTATCAGAGCCAGGTTTTCTGGGTTGAAAAAGACCTACGATCCCTGCTGCCCTATTCTTAAAAAGTGTTTGGACGTGGCTATTTCTGCAGAAACCCTAGCAGGTTTCTGGCAGTTGTTTCTACAGAAACCCTAGCAGTTTCTGGCGGCAGTTTTTTTTTTTTTTTTTGGGAAACCCTTGCAGTTTCTAGCGGCAGCTTTTGTGATTTCTTTTTCTTGGCCGTAATAGCAAGAAAACCCTAGTTGGAGAAGGGTGATGATGGTGCAGACTCCTCAGTTCGATGCTGTGAAGTCAAGTTCAGATTAGCACCTTCGTACAAGTGCTGAACAGGTGTGTTTTTTTGCTTCAGTTTGTCTCAGCCTTCTTTGGCCAATGGTGCGTAGGGCTCATGCCTTGATTATATAGTTATTTGTTTGGACGTTGGTTGGTTAGAGTGTGTGAACTACAGTCAGACTGATTGTAATGTCTGTATTGGTGGTGCTGAACCGATTATCGGACTGGTTTATTGTTCTGTTTGGACGTTGTGTTGATTGAACCCCTTGTTCTCAGCAGTATTCCCTTTGTTCTCAGCAGTATTTAATGTTCTTTTGCTCGCATTCTAGGAGTAAACCCTGAATTGCTCACATTCTGATTGTGGCGGCTGTGTTGTTGGGTGGTATTTGGACTGGTTTTCGGTAGTATTCGATGGCAAGTCATGAATTAACTTCATCGGGGGCTACACCAACCCGCAACACAACGGGTATGGGAGGTGAAAACATGGTTTTTCCCATGCCAATTACCCCTTTAAACTGTTTGAACTACCTGGAGTGGGCTAAGAGTGTAAAACTCTATGTAACGACAAGGGGTAAAGTTGGTTACATCAATGGAAGGGTGAAAGAACCCAAGGGTGAGACGGCTGAACATGATAGGTGGGACCAAGAAAACAGTATGGTGATGTCTTGGCTCCTCACAGCCATGGAACCTGATGTGAAAAAGAATTTTATGTGGACAAACACCGCCAGTGAGATCTGGGAACAGGCCAAAACTACCTATTCTGAGCAAAGGCATTACGCCAAAGTTTACCAGTTGCACGCTGAATCCTCAACATGTAAACAGGGAAACTGTAGCTTGTCTTCATACTATTCAGCCCTTACCTCCATATGGAAGGAATTGGACCATTATCAGGCCATAGAGTGGAAGCACGATGATGACGCTAAGGCCTACAGGAAGCTGGTCTCTCAGCAATGGGTGTTTGCTTTCTTGTTGGGATTGAATCCTGCATATGAACCGTCAAGGGTGCAGATCCTAGGAAGCAAAGAGTTGCCTATGGTTCACGAGGTATACTCCCTTGTCCAATCTGAAAAAAGCAGGTGGAATGTGATGGTTACAACTGAGGGGGAGTAACAAGTTGCCTTGGCTGCAATGAATAATAGCTCCACGAGAAAGAAAAGTGACCCTAAGAAGGCGGATGATAAAGATAAGTTGTTCTGTACATACTGTAGGCGTTCGCGACATACACATGACACTTGTTGGGACATCCACGGGAAACCCAAGTGGGCAGCAAAGAATCAAGAACAGGGTAAATGTCATTTGAAGAAAATGAGCACAACACACGTGGCAACCCAAGATACTCAAGTTGCCGGTAGTACCTGGGACCACCCTAATAAGTCTGACCCCAAGGAGGATATAATGAATTCCTTCAGAGAGCACCTGAAATCTTATGGTAGGGCCTTGCGGCAAATGGACAGCTCAGTCACTGGTACTCCCTCTACTTCATTTGCATCTACTTCAGGTAATATGGCTTCTGCATTCCATGTCACTCCCACAGATTCCCCTTGGATCATTGACTCAGGGGCCTCCAATCACATGACCAGTAAGCCTAACTTATTCCAGTCTTATAGCCTTTTGTCAGGAAGGGATAAAGTGAGACTTACAGATGGTTTTTTTTCTTCCATTGCAGGCCAATGATCAATATCCCTTCCCCATGGCCTTAACCTGAATTGTGTATTGCATGTCCCTCAGCTTCCCATAAACTTGCTTTCAATTAGTAGCATTACAAGCTCATTGAATTGTAGTGTGACATTTTTTGCTGACTCATGTGTTTTTCAGGATCTAACTTCTGGGAGGACGATTGGTAGAGGAAGCCTAGTGGATGGTCTCTACATTCTCGACAACAAAGCTGGTCTCTTGGTGTCATCCTCAGAGTCGCATAGTCAGTCAAATAAGAGTCGAATTTTCTTGTGGCATAGTCGTTTAGGTCATGTTTTTTTCGAAATAATAAAATCTTTGTTTCCAGTTTTATTTAAGTCATGTTTAGTATCAGAGTTCATGTGCCAAACGTGTTAGTTGAGCAAACAATGTAGAACAACTTTTCACTCAAGTAATAAAAGATCAAATGTTCATTTTCATGTTGTGTATTCTGATGTATGGGGGCCTACCGATGTAATCTCTGAGGGCGGATATAAGTTCTTTATTACATTGATCGATGATTACTCTCGCTATACATGGGTAATTCCTATGCGTAGMAGAGACRARGTTCCRAMGRTAGTGAAAGACTTCCAGAGGATGGTGTTTACGCAGTTCCATGTTGAAATACAGATCTTCCAATATGATAATACGAAGGAATACTTCCATGGGGAGCTCAATGAGTTCTTCGCCTCCCACGGATCTATTTATAGGAGCTCATGCGCCAGAACACCACAACAAAATGGTGTTGCAGAAAGGAAAAACAGACACCTTCTTGAGGTAGCCCACGGGATGATGTTACACATGAATGTCCCAAAAAGGTTTTGGGTGGATGCTATACTTACAACTGTGTATGTCATCAACCGCATGCCCTCCAGAGTACTGAACTACATGGCCCCTCATCAGTTATTGTACCCTCAATCTCCTTTATTTTCCATCCCCATGAGAGTCTTTGGTTGTCGGGCCTTTGTCCATGATTTGTCTCCATCCCGAGGTAAGTTAGACCCTCGGTCCATTCCTTGTGTTTTTCTAGGGTACCCCTCATTTCAAAAAGGGTATCGGTGCTTTGACCCAGTTAGTCGTAAATTTTTTGTGTGTATGGATGTGTCTTTCTTTGAGTCCGAGCCATTCTTCCTTTCTTCTCCTCAGGGGGAGAGTCGTAGTGTGGAAGAGGATAAGCAGGTTCAGGTATCTCTTCCTTCTATACTGGACCTTACTCCCTTTCGTGTCTTCCAACATACATGTCGGAGAGTTCAACGGTGTGATAGAGATGTGGAGCAGCCAAACACTGAGCAACTAACATCATCAGACTCCCAGGAGGTAAGTCCACCCCCTAACCCTACTCCTACTGTGGATGACCTTGACATTCCTATTGCCCAACGAAAGGGAGTCAGGTCCTGCACTACCAAACACCCCATTACCCACTTTGTCTCCTATGACCGCATTTCCCCCTCGTACCGAACCTTCCTATCGGCAGTTGATCGCATCCCTGTTCCCAAAAATGTTGCAGAAGCCTTAAAATGCCCTGAATGGGTAGATGCCATGAAGGAGGAGATTAATGCCCTCCACAAAAATCAGACTTGGGAATTGGTGGATCCTCCAAAGGGGAAAGACCCCGTGGGGTGCAAATGGGTGTTCACAGTTAAGCACAAGGCATATGGAACAATTGAAAGGTACAAAGCAAGACTAGTGGCCAAAGGGTACACACAAGTATATGGGGTTGACTATGATGAGACTTTTGCCCCGGTGGTTAAGATGAACTCAATTAGGGTTCTCCTGTCCTTAGCTACTAATCTTGACTGGGAATTGCATCAACTAGACATAAAGAATGCTTTCCTGAATGGTGACTTAGAAGAAGAGGTATACATGGTTYARCCTCCTGGATTCTGTGCCAAGGGGAGTGAAAATAAGGTGTGCAAGCTACGAAAGTCTCTTTATGGCTTAAAACAGTTTCCCAGAGCCTGGTTCAGTAAGTTTCACATGGCAGTTCAAGAGATGGAATTCAAACAATGTCAGTCTGATCATACACTCTTTGTGAAGAGATGTCAGGAACAGGTTGTTGTATTGATAGTGTATGTAAACGATATCATCATTACAGGAAGTTGGAGCTCAGAGATATAGAATTTGAAACAATTCCTTTCATCTAAATTTGAAGTGAAAGATCTAGGACTCCTGAAGTATTTCCTTGGGATTGAAGTTGCCCGCTCAGAAAAAGGGCATCTTTGTCTCTCAAAGGAAATACACCATTGATCTATTACGGGATATAGGTAAATTAGGTGCAAGGCCGGAAGATACTCCTATGGATGTGGACCACAAGCTAGGTGACTGTGTTGGTGAACCTCTGAAAGATGTGAAGCAGTTCCAAAAGTTAGTGGGAAAGTTGATTTATCTGTCCATGACCCGTCCAAACATTGCCTATTCCGTTGGGGTCCTGAGCCAGTTTATGCACTCTCCTAAGAAGCCACACATGGAGGTAGTAGAGAGAGTCCTTAGATACTTGAAGAAATATCCAGGAACAGACCTACTATTCAGTAAACACAATCACCTAAAGGTGGAAGTCTTTACAGATGCTGATTGGGAAGGAGCTATGGATGATAGAAAGTTCACTAGTGGGTATTGCACATTTGTGGGAGGAAATCTGGTGACCTGGAAGAGCAAGAAGCAAAGTGTGGTAGCAAGRTYAAGTGYWGAAGYTGMRYATAGAGCYATGGMACATGGGGTGGCTGAAGTCCTTTGGCTAAAGAACCTTCTAGGGGAGATTGGAGTTGTTGTTCATAGTCCTATGTCCCTTTACTGTGACAACAAGGCTGTAATAAACATCGCTAGCAACCCAGTCCTACATGAGAGGACCAAGCATATTGAGGTGGATAAACACTTCATAAGGGAGAAACTGGAAAAAAGGGGAATTTGCATCCCTTATGTCAGCTCCAAGGAACAACTTGCTGATGTCCTTACAAAGGGGCTTCCGTGCTCGCGACACAATGAGTTATGTGACAAGTTGGGCATGATAGACATCTTCAGCCCAACTTGAGGGGGAGTGTTGTAAGGCTTACTTAAGTGTTACTTTATAGCTGCTGTTACTAGGCTGTTGGACAGTTACAGTTACTTGTTTCTTTTTTCTTCTTTCTTTTTTCTTATTATTCTGATTCTAGGATATGCCACTAGGGGCATACTTGTAATTTCTGATTCTTTTATGAAGTTAATATAAATAGAAAACTGGCGGCAGATAGTAGTTACTTTTTTCCTCTCAACCGTACCTCTCTCTTCTTCTCTCTTTCTCTCCCCACGAATCACCACAAGTGTTATGGTCTTTTTTATGCTCATCTTGTTCAAATGCTTATGAATTAGTTATGAACACTTCTGTGTCACGTTTTTCGCCTTTTTTGATATTGGTACCATGAAATACACCTTCAACTGTAAATTTGTACCATGAGCAATTTAATGTTGCCCTGCTAAGTGCAATGTTACAATGTTACAGCATCAGTTTTGGAAACATACAAGGTGAAATATGCAACATTTATAGCTCCAATTGCATTTCAAGATGCCAATATAAGATTAACTGTATTAAAACGAGAAAAGGGATGTACACATCAAGAAAGGCCATACAAAAAACCATGAAAGCGTGACTTCCAATAGCAAAGTAGTAAGAAGGCAAAGACTGATCAGTATACAAAATATCTCTATAAGCCCCTGATTTAGCTAACCCATCTCCTGCGCTTTGAGATTTCTGGGAAACCATTGGATATAAGATAGAACGTCAGCTGCTAGATCTCTGGCTTCATTAAGCAGGTGTGCCATTCTCCAAAGTCCTCCATCTGGAGAGCTGATCCATTTTAGTGTTAGCTGAGTCCCCTTCAAAACCCACCTGTCTCGGGTATTTTTATAGTAATACAGGGGGGTTGGTGGTTCTGGTTGGTACTCAGAACAATGCTAATCATCCAGGTTGGTTGAACCGTTTTTGAATACTGTTGCTTTAAACACATTGGGCATGCCACAAAATTTAACAAGGGACATACATAGCATTGAAGAGGTACAGAATCGAATGGTGCAACAGGATTCATGTAGTTGATCCCATATAGTGGGGACTTGGGACAAGACATATTAGTAGTAAAACAAAGGGGTTGTTTAACAAGTCTTTTTGGGAAGATCTTCTGGTAGCTCTGACAGTCAAAAGATGCATTGAGCTTTTGCATGAAGATTTGAACAGTCCAAAACTAGTTTGTCTATTGCACGTCTTTCCATGTCTTTCTACGTGAGAATAAAGCGAAAAAGATGCGAAAAACTCCATTTAGAGTTTCTGGAAATCAGCCCAAAATGGGCTTTTTGCGTCTTTTCGGTGCATCAACTTTTGGCGGTTAGATCTGTTACGAATCAAACAAAAAAAGACTGGTGTGGCCTGCCCGGCTTATAAACAGCTGAAAGACTGCACAGAAAATCGCACCAAAGGGGGCCAAAGGCTACATACTGAAATATCTTTTATAGGTTGTCTACTGTTTATACAATTAAAATATTAAGAACTACGCTTTCAGCTATCATACCAACAATAAAACAAGGTTTATTTAATGTTCTGCAAAATACCCTTCGATTCTAGTTTCTATTCTAGATTCTAATATGAGTTGAGTCAGAGTACCGAGTGATCGCTTGGTTGCGTTGAAAAGAAACTACTTGCTAATAAAGGTATCCTACCATATTGATACAAATCAAGAGTATTAAAAAAGAGGCAAGGGAACGCAGGAAGAGGAACTAGGTTGAAATATTCAGAAACAGAGTATGACCTTCAATGGAGTGGAACGTGATAACCGGGCATCCGTTATTGATTAAATAGTGCATTTCCCAAATCCCAAGGAAAATAGACCAGTGTTTAACTGTTTATATTTATATCAATAATACAAAATGATAAATTGAGAATATCTTGCCTTTTTAACAGTCTATTAATTGGGGTCCGGTTTACCGATTGTGATCTGTAAGACAATCCACGTAGGCTTAAAAAGTGATAATGCTAAATCTTTGAAGAATTTCCAAGCTGAGATCCATCGAGTCCTTTTGCCTTTTTTTTTTTTTATGTACAATGGGCAACTGCCAAGTGCCAAAACAAGCCTTTATTGGGCAAAGTACAGGGCAATTGCGTAAGAGATAAAAATCTTCCATTATTCTACTTCGCTTCCTTCTTCCAAGATATTCTGAGAACACCAAGGCATGGTTTTATGAGAACACCAAAGCAAACAGAGAGTTAGCAGGCAAAAAAAAATATCATGGACAAAAGGCATCCTTTACTTTTGCTGGATCAATATGGACAATAAGCATCCTAGTTGTAATTAAAAAACTACAAATATACAAAATGGAAAATAGAAGGGAAACAAAAGAAAAACATCAAAGATGATTGTTAGTATCCAAAATTGAAGTTGAATCCTACAAGTTTGTATTAGGCTTCACAATTCCATGAAGCTTCCACCCACCAAGTCCTGCCACAGAAAATGCCTGCAAAACAAAGCACCAAGAGGTCAGATTGCAATGGTTGTCTGTTAAATTTTGACAGTTTCTCAAATACAAGCTCCTTACTTCTTTATCTTATATTTTCCCATTAGTCTTGGAAATAAGAACTCACCTTCTGTAAAGCATACCCGAGTCTTAGTTGTTAGTCTTAACATTCAAGTGAACTACATTACAAAACAAACATTCTAGAAGCACTAATGTTTCTTTCAGTAAATAGAAACACTTCCAAATGCTTCCATACCAACACAGATTAGATAAAGTTCCTCAATTAGTATAGGCAGTATCTAGTAAAACCATTACCAGAATAGCACAAACCTTATATCTATCTCTTTATCTAGATACTATTTCTTCTCAAATATAACTGATCCTATTTTCTACTGAAACCATCTGACCATGACAGCAAATCAAAATGTACATTGTGGTGAAGAATATTTATGTCTTAAGTGTCTAGATGGAACAGATGCAAAATGACTAGAGTAGAGAATATTTATGGAGCAGAGGTGATGCCTAACCTCATCCCAGGACTTCCCAGTGGCTTCAAGCAAAGCAGCATTGCATGTCTTCAACTCTACTGAAGTGCCAGAAAAAACAGAAGCTGCCTCCTCCCATCCCCTGTTATGTCCCATACACCTGGAACAACACTGATTATCAGGAGATAACATTTCTGCCTCATACCTGGTATTTCATAAGTTATAGACCGCTTCATTTTGCACAAGAAAGGAATAATTGTATTTGACTATGAGGTTGAGCTGGACCTAAGATTAAAAAGGCACATTTGCTATAAATAAGCACATTCAGAGGGAAGTTTATATACATACAACATGAAAAATGAAGTATCAGGCATTATGGGGGACATATGGAGCAAATGCAAGAATTTCTTGACATACCTGGTAGATCTCCTAGGTCTAAATCAACATGATAGGATGATGGCAATGTCTGTTGACAAGAATGTGAAATGCTAAACAATCGATATATTTCTATATAAGGATATTTCTTATAGGTAGGACTTATGAAATAGGTGTATCAGACTTCTGTGTATAGGCAAGATAACATTATGGTGTCCGTTTCAAATTTCAAAACTAACTCAGATGATTCAAGAGACTTGACAAGCTTGGTTGTATTTTATTGACAAGCAGTTGCCGTAATTGGGTCAGAGCAAATGAAAGCTCACGGAACTTTAGTTAAACTTCAATCATCAGTTCAATTGTTTTAACACATTGTTGGCATTTTAATGTAACACTACCATGACTAGCAGATGCCTTAATAGTAGTTTGACAATATTCTTCTTGGCTTTTAGGAACTTAAGGCTTCACAGTATATCCAGTTAGGGGTCTTCATAGAAACTAGTTGACTACTAAGTTTACAGTGCTAATTATATTCCTAAAACCTACTGTTCACATTAAGGGATTAAGCCCAGCATATCAATTGGCACACTGAAAGAAAAACCTGAGCTGATCAATGGAACAACTCCACATCTATGGAATTCTTTATTCTTGACAAAAATCAACAAATTTTCTGCCAATCTAAAAGAATGTGATGGTTTTGCTTTGAAGAATTGGACAGCTATGGTTCTGAGGGTGTTGAGTTGGTTTAAAGGAATAGAATTTTTAGAGCTAAACCTTTGGCAGATAATGACAAAGAAGTCTCTGAGGAGGAGATGAGCAATTGGACGGAGTGAATATTGAAGAAACACACACTGTTGAGAAAGTTGTAAATACACAGGTGGAAGTTTGCAAGAAGTTAAGTTTGTTTTTCTAGAAGAATTTGCAAGGAAAGTGTTCAGAGAGAGAGAGATGAAAAAGGGCGGGAGGAAGAGTTTCTGGAGGGTAAAAAGGATTTTGAAGGCTTGAAGCAGAAGGTTCTAGTTTAGGAGCAGAGGTGACTCTAGACAAATTTAGGTCTGCCAGAGCTCTGGTGTCGGTTGAGAAAAACGATGGATGGGGGAGGAGTTTAAGATTTTTGAGAAGAATGGGTGTTAGAGTTGGAGAGAATCAATGGTAGTTCAAATGATCTGAAGGATTTCAACGTAAAATCTGATTCTGTCAGACGCTTCAGGAGACATAAAAATTCTCGAGTTGTTCCAGTCTAAAGTTTTTGTATGGCTGAAAGGAGGATTATTTGGGATTGAGACCAACAAAAAGGTGAAGAAATCCAAAAACAGTTCTCTGAAGAAGTAGTGAGGCTATGCTATAGTTTCTTTGAAGATGAAGTTGTCTTTTCATTTTTATCTTTTGGGAGGGGTGGTGTAGTTTGAAGATGAGGTGTTGTGTTTGTTTTTCTGGGATGTTTTCTTAGTTTGTGGATGTTATTGTTTTCTTCTCTCGAGTGACTTCCTGTCTCCTTTCTTGTAGTTCCCTTTTTCTTTTAATAAGTTTTATTTTGTTTACAAAAAAGAAAAGAATATGATGGCTTTTTTGCTGCGAAAATATGATGGTTTTTGTGAGCAGAAATATTCAATTAAGACATAAGTGAATTTTGGTGTAAGAAATCTCCTGGTAGGATCATTGAGTATCACGTCCTATCCCTTAATGGGCAACATGCATACAACTTTGTTCCATTTAGACCCTTCTCACATTTGACATCACTCAAGGTTAAAGTTTAAATGTATTACGAAACATGAAAAGTGAGGAGCTATGTGGAAATGATCATGTGGTATGGATGTTGTCATGTTTATAAAGTCAAAAACACTGGCAGAATAGGACTTACATCACTGTAAGTATCTCATCCCTTGAATATTCACAGATAGCTTTTTGAAGGTGCTCAGCTGTTTGCCCATCCATGGCTGCAATGGAATAGAAGCTTGAAATAAAATGCACCTCAGCTTCTAAAAAGCCTCGCACTTGTTCCTGCATAATCCTAAGTGTTTCTCTTGTTCGAGTGGCATCACTGCATGAATACATCAATTTGAGGATTATTAGTACCAGATATCCTACATAACTGAACACATTTGAACTTTATAGTTCTATAATTCCTTTATAAGTAAATAAGGAAAATCAAGTTGAAATGTTATTTACAAAACCTGACCTAGATAAGATAAGTTCAGGTACCCAACCTAGCTGTTGAAGCTTGTAAGAAACACTAATAGCATCAGCATGTCCAGATTTACTTAGAGGGCGATCATGATCTGTTTAAATGCAATCAATACAGAAGAGTTAAGAAACTTTCAAATGACTTTACTGTTGATGACTTCCATTTCATTTTTGTAATCCTATGAAAAAGAAACCATGGTTAGCAAGATGAAATGCAGTTTTTTATCTCTGAAACCCTCCTGAAAGAGTAGCTAGAAGCACCTTCAATGAGGGGCCGTCAGAGGTTCAATCCCATTTTTGGGTCTTATCCCACTAAACAATGAGCTGTTCTTGGTCCTGCTTGAACGGCTTTGCTTGTCATTAAAAGAAAATTACAATACTATCTATAATTCTATACCATGTCTACTTTTAGAGTTTGTTTCCGTCAGCACATGTATGAAAAAATTAATTAGGCAATAAAAGAATTTGCCAGTGCTTTAATTAGGCCAAAACTAAATCAAAATCAAGAAAGATACTTATGTAGCTTAACAGAAGGAACTCACTGAACTAAACTTTATGGGTTCAAACTCAATTGATATTTTTTAGGGCTTAAACTTGTTAAATAATTGTCATGGCATGATTGCACTAAATTTGTCTTTTATGGGGTTACCTACTTACCTTATGGAAAGTGGATGCATCAATAATTCCAGACAGACGCTGGTTGCTGGATTTTTTCCATATTCTATAAGGTTAACATTAACTTCATGGGTAAGGAAAAAAAAAAAAAAACTTCATGGGTAAAGATATTTGAAGTGCTATCTCAGCTTCATGTAAGAATGAGCTCCCAATAATTAGACTCGAATTCCACAATTCCCTCATTTCCAAAACCTCATCCACATGTAAATAAATGCTCCTTAAATCATCTATCAACATTATTTGCTGTAGTATTTAATTCGAAAAGTGGGAATTGTTACAAGGGACTGTTGATATACACAAGAATTTTAAGAAATTATTGACTGATGCATTAAAAAATAAACATCATTGATGCAAAATAGAGCTTCATTTGATAATAAGCTGCCGAATATTATACACTCGGAATCATTCTCATAAATGAAATTCATGCCCCTTAATTATATTTGCGTTTAGTTCTTTAATAGTTATTATTAAAGATTTGAAGGAGGTGACAGTTTTCGAAATTGCCTGTAACGAATGTCATTTTAGTTTAGAAAAAAAATAAAAAACTGAAATAAGTGACTACTTTGAATAGCTGAATGAGAGCTCATCATTCAAAACCGCATTTTTGTGGAACAGTTAGGAGAAATCAAAGCCTAAACAGAAATAAAATCAATGCGGGAATTCCGTACCTCGTAATGAACGATCATCCCAAGAGCTCTTGGCATGACGAAGCAGAATCAAGCGACGAAAAACGGATTTTGTTTCGGATTCTTCTGCAACATCGCTTTCTACGGTCTCGATAACGAGAGATCGACAAGAGAAACGGTTGGGCTTCTTGAGACTGAAATGAGATTTATGGGAGAGGGAAGTTGAAGGGACTGTTTTAGAGAAAATAGATGGAGAGACGAGGAAAGAATTGCAGAGGGTTGCCTTCATCATGTTACTCTTTGCCTCTCACTTCACTCTCTCTCTCTCTCTCTCTCGGTGTTATTATTAATTTATTATTATTTCCTTTGGATTACAATTACCTACTTTTTTAATAGAGAAGATAGGTAAGGGTGATCTGAGAAGACGTTGATTCTAATTAACGGACGAGATTTGAATGATTCGGCAGGTGGAAATGGGACCCATGCCTAGGGATATAGGGACTCATGATTGTCATTTGAAATGCTTCTTCTGTTCTCTTTGCAACCAAAAGCAGTTTCAAGTACCAAGAGGACTCGAGCTCGCCATTCATGGTTGCACTTTTGCTTTAACGCAGTTCCACTCCACCTTCCTCCTCACTGCTACCTCATTTGCCTGCTGCGAGTTGAAACCCTAGCAATTGGAAAAGGGTCGCCGGTCAGTAAATAATGCTGAATCTCTCTCTCTCTCTCTCTGAGTTGTCTAACCTGTTGCATAAGATTCCAAGGCTACAAATTCAATGAGTATGCTTAAAGTTTTTGCAGATTTGGCACTTCCATTGTTCAGGGCTTGAGTTCTTATAAAATCAGTTGTATTCAGGAACTTTATTTTTTTTAGCAATGCTAAGCTAGACCTTAGAGAGTTCGACCTTTCAGAAATTTATGCTCCAGATTTTGTTCTATCATCTTTGGGTTGATTTAAATAAAATCCGAGTAATTATGTCATGTGTTTTTATTTGATTTTTTTTTTTGCCTGTTTAGGTATTGGTGAAGATATGAATGATTGTAGTGTCTCAACCAGAAAGTAAAGTAGAGGATAGCAAGGTAGAAATGAGGATAGGGAAAATTGTTGTAAAATAATAAAGAAGGCACATGGAACTTATAGGTAATTGCTTTCCAAACCAGAACTTGCACGAGTGTGCTGTTGCAGAATTGCGAAATTGAGAGAAGGAGGGCTGAGTCGTGCCACTTGGTCATTCTCTTTAAAACTGCATTTGCCCCCTACAGTGCAGCCAGGTGATTGCAAATCGGTCACCAAGATAAAACAGCCCACAGGCCATTGGTAGGCGTGCACTCGCTTACCAGACCTCTGCGAACCACAGAGAAGTGATGCTCAGAAAAACCAGAGAAGATAAGACTGTCAAATGAATTGTTGGTGTGAACACTGGGTCAACCAACACTCCTTTTTTTATAGAGTGTTCTCAGACCCGAAGGGACACAGAGGTGTCCTTTCAGACAAGAGTCTCTTCAGAATAGTGCACCTGTTCAAAGAGGCATAGGAAGGAAGAGACACGAAGTTCAAAGTTAAAAAAAACAAATTCGAAATTGAAAGGGACACAAAAACATTTGATTCGAAATTCAAATCTGGTTAAAAAGTAAAAGCGAATCGGTGCATCGCACGTACACGTAAACGTACACACACCCATGCCCACGCCTCGGCGTGCGTGTGAAAAGCACTCCCAACCTCCCCTCACATGCATGGAATATCTATAGTGTTCTCCTCCTATGGGTCCCTACCCAGAGAGAGAGAGAGAGAGAACAAAACTATAGATATACTCTACTTCCACTCCTTTCCCAAGCAATGTGGGACAAGGAGTCTTCCCATGCACTCAAGAGTGGGAGGAAGAAAAGACAAAAACAAGAGAGGGAGGAGAGAGATTCATGAAATTTTGAATCTCCCTCCAATAAAAATAAGAGGAGAAAAAGAGGAAGTAAAACAGAGTTGAGGACAGTGATTTTTAAATAATTAATGAGAATTCCGTAATTTAAAGTAGAGGGTGGTATAAGAAGATATTGGGACCTATGAAAGATGTAGAATTGAAAATGATATTTGAGGCAAACAAATGTTGAAGTCAAGGAGAAAAGAAAAAAAGAGGTTGATGAAAGATGAGCGCCATGATGGTGAATACTCCATATCTATGGAAGGTAACAAGAGAAAGCTCTTGTGGAATGTCTGAACTTTGAAGAACAATAATTTGGGGACAATTAAAGATGAGGAATCAGGGACTGCATCTGAAATGGGAGAACTATAACTAAAAATAAGAGGAAGAAGGAGAAGCTGAACAAAGATAACGAGAATGTGGTTTTCACTTTTCACTTCAGTGGATGATAAAGAAGTTTAGAAAGATAGCAAAACCAGGGGATGGAAAGCCTCAACAAATTAAGGCAAGAGTTTTGTACATAAATGATGGGGGGTGGAGGGGTATAATAAAGAAGGAAAAAGGGGTAATGGGGGCAACAGAATTGAGCCCTTGAGGGTAAAGGCTGTGTGTGCTAAGGGAAAGAAAAGCATTGTGGATGAAAAAGAAAGTCTAGAGAAAATGAATCGTGTCAATAAAGAGAATTTAAAAAAAAGGTAAAATCCACAAAAAAGGAGTAGAAAGAAAGAACATGAAAGAATGAATCTTGTTTAAAAGAAATCCTCTCTGAGAAACCAAGTAACAAAAGAAAGGCAAGGAAGATGACAATACCATTCAAGTTGATCAAACTAATGTGGTTTCATGAAATAAGAAGAATGATATAGAAGAAGGACAAAAAATGAAGGGCAAACCCTATGCAACAAGTATAAACAACCACACCAGAATCTCCTTGGACTTTATGTAGAAGTAAGGTAGAACTCTATAATGAAATTCCTGATAGAAAAACAGAGCAAATTTGGAAGTTGATACCTTTCTGATTTCCAAATAGCTGCAGGTAGAAAAATTGATTAGTATTCCTACAGTGAGTGTTGCCCATCCTCCACCTCCCCTTCTGAAGGAGCTTTAAAGCTTAATCTTAATGGTTATGGGATTGAAGGTACTTTGAGAAATCCATTTGGCAAGACTGCGAGATTCTTCTCGTTTATTTGAGGTTTGATAAGAATGTGGATATCCAACAGAGTTAGAAGTTAAGATTGATGTTATCTCTGGGTTTTCAGTGATTGGATTTGAATGGAGATTCAGAGGTGGTCAGAACAAGGATGAGAGCAGGGGGCATGGCATCTACAGGCATCATATGCGAGAGGCTAGATCTTCGTTGAATAGAGTGAATATCTCATTCAACTGGATTCAAAGATCTGTCAATTCTTCAACTTATAGCCCTGCTAGATTAGGGGTGGCTAGAGCTGAGCTGTATTGTTGTGAGATATTCCATAGAGGGTTCTTACTTCTTTGGGGTTATCATACTGTATATTTTGAGTTACTTGTGGGAATGGCTTTCCTCGAAGTTGGAAGTTTTTTTTTGGTAGAGATCAAAGTTGGAAGGTTAGGTGATTTTCCAATATGCTGTTTATTAATTTCTTTTTATTTGATTATTTCTCTTTGTACTGTATCATATCAGTTTTATCATTTAATAAAAGGCTTTTCTTTATTGAAATATGAGAGAGAAAGGACAAAACCTGTTTGATTTCCAACTTGATTCAATCTACCTCTTGGTCAATTGGTGCTAATGGAAACAACTCTATGTAGCAATACTGACCTGTTTGGGGACACACTGGCTTTTTGGGAACAAAAGAATGTACTTGATATTAGTACATGGAACCTTCTGCAGACAAATGTGATATTTAGTTCCCCTAAGTATTTTCTTTTTCATGGTTCCTGTTTCTTTTTTTTTTTTTTTTCAGAAAATGGTATTACCCTAGTCTCTAACCTTTCTGTACTATGTTCTATGGATGAGCCCTTCTCTGCTTAGAGGTTGATATTTATTTCAACTTCTGCTACAGCCCTATGTTTAAAAAAAATATACCATGTCCCTTCAGCAAATCTTCTTGTTAGTTATCTAATAAGAGGTTAAGTCAATGCAACATGAGTGGGGTATAACCAAATCTAGGTTTTTGAGGGAGCATAGGAGCAGAAGAATAAAACTATTCATTCATCCAGAGTGACAAAGTGAATGAGAATGAAAATTGTTGAAAACTTGCCTGCTAGAAACTTGGATAATTTTTAGGAGACAAATGGACTGCATGTTTACCTCTAGTCCAACTGAAAACCATCTGAGAGTCTCCCTCCATTGCATTCAAGATAAAGTACTTCTTTCTATATCTCTGAAGAAGGGCTAGAATCTAATCTCTTCCAGGACCCCCATAACCAATATGACACAAAAATTTCAGGAAAATCTCCCTTCTTAATCCCTGGAAGCTTACTTCTTACCTGATTTGATGGCTGTTTGGGGGAAATGTATTGCCAAGGATAAATTTTTCCTAGAAGAAAGAATATCCCATCAACAGGATGCTTTTTTCTTGTCTTGTTTCCTGATTCCTCAGAATGGGGGATCACCTTTTCTTGCACTGTTAAAGTGAGTTACAAGATCTGGATGTTCTTTCTTCATCATCTTGATGTCAGTTGGTGCTTTCCAAGGATTCTTCATGAGATACCATCTTGTTGGCCTGTCAAAATCCTTGAGAGAAGAAAGCTAGTCTGGTATTCTATCCTATCGGCAGTAACTGGTACTGTGTAGAAGGAACACAACTCAAGGATTTTTGACAATATATCTGTTCAAGAAGATTAGTTTTTGAAGGAGGATTTTTTGCTATCTTTTGGCTCTCAACGCTGAAAGCGTTTAGGCTCAGTTTGTAAAGAGTACAAATACAAATATGTACAATGCAATTTGCACTGCACATATTTGAATTTGTACTCTTTCCAAACTGAGCCTTAGGGATGTTCCTTATTCTTCCATCTGTGGACACATTTTTTAGATTGTTTTTGTTTGGTGTATTGACTAGCATTTTATGTCTAGATCACTTACTGTATATGAGCTGGTTGATACTTGTGTGATTCTTTTCCTTTATTAATGAATACCTTGCCTTTTCTCAAAAAATAAAAAATAAAAAAATAAAAAGGAAAAACCTAATAGAGCATCCATCAAAATTAATCTTGATTGCTCCTTGGGATGAAGGCTAGCTCTCTTATCATTGTGGATGTTTCTTAGCACACTCCCCTTCTTTCCCTTAAGTTGATATTTCTTAGAATGTACCTGGTGGTTGATGTGCAGTTTTTCAATAAGAGAAAAATGACCATACTGTGGGGGAAGCATCTTTTGGGCTTTCAGTGGTCCGATTGGGAGAGCTGATGCTACCAAGGCAGAGATCTTATCTGCCCTCACAGGCCTCCGTTACGTCAAAATGTTAGGCCTTTCCTCTATCAATCGAGGGTGATTCAGCTAATACAATAAACTGGTTAAGGCAGAGGACTGGAGGTCCTTGGAGGCTTGCTCATCTGTTGACTGAAGCTAGAGATATTCTAAATACCCTGAATGCGAAGCTGGTTTGGGTTCCTAGGGAATTAAACACTGTAGCTGACAGCTTATCCAAATCTGGAGCCCATAGAGCTAATATGCTTTCTGATGTTTCTCTGCCTGTGTAATTTTGTTCCTGCCTTCCAAGTCCTTGTACTCTGTTAACTTATCTCAGTTTAACTCTTAATAAAATCTGTTACCTTCTCGAGAAAAAAAAACGACCATACAAGTTGAGCATAAGGTTTTTATGCCGGTTGTTAGTCCTTATATTTTTCATCTTATGTATGCTATCTGGGCTGGGCTACACAAACTTGTTCCACCATTTCATTCCAAATAGGAGGTAGGACTGTATAACCTTTTACCAGTGGGGGTATTCCATCTCCATCCTCTAACACGTATGATACATGAAAAATCGGTATCAAGCTTGTTGTTATTGTGAACCTTGTACCCTACGTATTAACTATTTAGAGGTGTCATTGGTGGTCCTTGCTGTACCAAAGTTTGTAAGCAGACGTACAACGGTACCATGCATGATTTTTTGTATTGAAATTATCGTTTCCCCCCATTATTTGTAGAAGCTACATTAGCATTACTAATGGTATGGTAGGACTAGGACCTCCATGGCTTCAATCAATCTCAGTAATCAAAGTTGCCAATCAAAGTAGGATGGAATTAATTAGGCTATGGTGGTGATGAAGATTTGTGCAATGGTTTGGTTAGATCATAGGAGCCTTCAATGAGCCACATACGGAAGTCGGAGAAGAGAGATTGGTTATTGGATAGTGGTTATGAAACAGGGGGCCATAACCTTGGGGAGGTAGAGCTCTATGGTCATGGATGAATTCATGGATTTCTCTCTCTGACTTTGACGTGATAGCCTGATAGGTTCCGCCATTTAAACTTCTCCTTTGGCTGTTAGAGGCTTTGAAAGTGATTGCTTTCCGTCTTCAAGAAGAAATTGGTAATTCTGTTGCTTGCTTTACAACCATCTTTTCAACTTGTGAAACTTTTGGTATTGTTTGTAAAACAAACATTGTTAATTTTGGTGCTGTTAAAAGGGGTCCGGATCTAATACCAAAATAATCATCTCAACAGTTGTCCCAATACAATGAAAAAAATACATCTGTCATTTAACACGAGGAATAATGAGAATTGGGATCTGCTCTCAACAGAATGCTTTTCACACCAACCTCACAGTCGCATCCAAATATGTATTGATAACATCTTCCATGAATATATGGGAGATATTCCTCATGTGTAACTGATACATACTGTGAGAAGCAGGTTTGGATATATGAGTAACTAATTGGACGAGTGTTAAGCCCATCCCATTGGCTTCCACCCCAAAACCCAGAAGTGAGAGCCCTAAACCCTAACTCAGCAGCTCAATCCCCTTCTTTTTTACATGCTGTCAGTGAATTCACTAGTGAGAATATATATATATTTATATATAAATCTGGTCCTGCCATGTCAGCATGTCTCAACTTTGAGATAAGCAATTTATCTATTTTTTCCTTTTTTTGAATTTTTTATTTTTATAATTCCATGTCATGTTTGAAACAACCAATGAGATGCACTTTCCCAATAACCTAAATAATCTCTTCTTCTAAACTACTTCCTCCACTTTCTCCAAAATAATCTCTAATTCCTATTTATCTCTAAAATTATCTCTAATTTAGTAGAGAGTTTCTCTCCTAAGTTATCTCTAATTCCTATTTATCCTCTCCCATACTTTTTATCTATATCTGTCTAAAGAAAGTTTGGATTAAAAAATTTAAGAATTATTTAAATATTCTAGCAAAATTATAAAATAACTTTAAAATATTTATTAAAAACATAAAAAATAATTTTATATTTTTACAAAATATATCACGAAATTATGTACTAACAATTTAAATTATGTTTTTATGGATTATCAATTTAATTTTTTTAAATATTTAATAATATGTAATAGATTTAAATAAATAAAATTCAAATAACAAAAAATTGTAAATATTTTATAGATTATTTAAATATTTAAATAACTAAATATTTATCATAACTAGATTTTAAATAGTTAAAATAACAAAATCATGTAATAAATTTAAAAAAATTCTTCAAAGTAGAAAAATAGTTATAACATAATATTTAAAATAATAATAATTTAATATATTACAAATTTAATAATGAAATTATGCAATTGTAGTATAAATTATGATTTTATGGAAAGTTAAATTCAATAAATAATTAATATTTTAAAATTTAAATATTTTACATATTATTTAGGTATTTAAATAACTAAATATTTTAAATAACAAAATATTTAACATAACTGGATTTTAAATAATTAAAATAAATAAATTATGTAATAAATTTAGAAAAAAATCTAAAAAGTGGAAAAATAATTATAACATAGTATTGAAATTAATAATAATTTAATATTTTTACATAATATTGTAAATAATTAATTTCACTTATATCAAGTAATAATTCGAGAAAATAACTTAAAAAAATACAAAAACCTCCCCTAAGTTTTCTGACAATCATAAAAACCTCCTCTATGTTTATACTTTAGCAAAAACCTCCCTTGTACTTTTTAGAAAATATGCAACTACCTCCCTTCCTAGACAAAAAAGCCGAAATAATGTGTTTGATTTTTTAAAATGCCTATTTTGCCCTTATGCATATCTATTTAGATGTAGATTTATTAAACTTTCCTCCAAAACACTGTTCATTTTCTTCCCAATAAGGGAGAACCAGAGTCGTCATCTCTTTCTCTCCACCTTGGCCTTTTGTCTGGCATTGGCTACATCTCGGCTTTTGCCTTCCTAATCTCGTGCACCATCTCCACTCGATCGAGTCTTTGTCAATTCCATCTTTGCCTGCAATTTCACAAACACCCACCACTGCACAAGGAAAATGAGAAACATGGTGGTATCTCGGCCTCACCAATCACTCCAATGAGGCTAGCTTGAGTGTGTTTCAAGGTATTTAACTAACACAACTTGCATTTCAACCTCTTTGTCTTGCGCCAATAATTCCAAAGTTGAATATCAGATAAGATTAGACTTGCAGAGACGAATAATTGGTGGAAGACTACATCTACGATAGCTAACAAATCTGTCTTGAGTGTGTCTCAAGGTATTTAGCTTATACCTGTCAAGCATGTAAAAATTGAATGTCCATGAAAAAGGGGTGATTTTGGAGACAAAACAGGAATTGGTGGAAGACGATGGCACACCTTATGTAAGCTGGAGTAGTGATGGAAGATGTCTAATCGAGTCCCAATAGCACTTGTGGCATCCATTGATTTTGTTTAATTCCATGAGATGAATCCCCTTTCAACTTTGTATTGGAAATTTCTTTTTTCTTTTTTCTTAAAACTGAATTATTCGAAGTAAACCCATCAGTCAAATTAAGCTTCATGCCAAACCCATTACTGAATCATGAAGCGGTTAGAAATTACACTTAGAAGGTATTCATCATTGACCCTTGAAAAATATAGCAAAACTATTAGCTATTTTAGGCTTGAGTACCCATTTGGCCATTTGAATACTGTAACGAGTTGTAGTCCAATTGCAACCTTTCGCTTTTCCTATAAAGCAACCTCAGCCTGCAAATTTCGTTTTTCCTGTAGACTATGTTTAAAGAGGGAGAGAGGGAATGAGAGTGATAGATTGATAGACCATGTCTCAAGCTCTTGGGAATTGATTCTATTTAGGAGAAGCCATGGCCATGGGTATGCGATGGAAGGTCGATGGCCTCTAGTTCTTACTTCTTAGGAAGAAAATGAACAGTGTTTTGGAGGGAGGGCAAAATAGGTATTTAAAAAAAATATTATGTCGGCTTTTCTATCTAGGAAGGGAGGAAGTTGCATATTTTCTAAAAAGTACAGGGGAGGCTTTTGCTAAAGTATAGACATAAGGGAGGTTTTTATGATTGCTAGAAAACTCAGGGGAGGATTTTGTATTTTACCCAAAAAAAATAATATTTATTAATAATAATTTTAAACTCTTAATCTGTATTTATTATATAATTATATATACTGAAATTAATATTTATTGCCTTTTGTGATAAATGTATTTTCAATAAGTATGTATAAATTTATTTTGTTAAGTTATTTAATAGAAAACTTTCAATAATTATTGGAGATTAAATTACTATTATTGAAATTTTTAAATTTAATTTATTGTACTTATTGTATTTATTGTGTTTTTGTTATAAGTTATTGATTAATATTTAGTAGAGATTAAACTATTATTTGAGATTATACTATTTATTGACTAAGTTAATATAATTTTAGTACTTATTGTATTTTTGTAATTTATGTAATTATTGTAGTTTTCATTATCAATATATTTTCAATAATTGTGTATTTT
>NW_010729081.1:6153690-6225050 GCF_000365185.1 Nelumbo nucifera
AAWTTTYMAWWAMTATGGGAGATTAAACTATTGTTATTTATTAGAGATAAGACTATTAATTTAGCTGAAATTATGAGTGTTAATGAGTTGGTTTGGTGCGGTCGTAGGCTATTTGGCCAACCAAATTGACCTGGTCAGGTTAGGGAGTTGGTTAGCTGAAACCGACTAACCTTTTGTGAAAACCGATCCACTCAAGTTGTATTAGTTTGGGTCGATTTTTTGGTTTGGTCAGTTTGTTCAAAAGATTTAAACTTAAAAATTTAATTTAATTTTAAAAAATACAGTGTGATTATTAAATAATAAATTTAAAAATTAGATTTATGATATAAAACATTTTAGACTAAGAAATATGGGAAAATTCCCACTTTTTCATATTAAAAATTATATTTAAAATACAAAATATTAATATATATCCATGGTTAGACCGTTCAATTTTGGTTGATTTACAAATGGCCAAAGTGGAACTGATCCAACTTGGTCGAATTGAGAATTTTTTTAACCAAAGACAACCTAAAATACTAGAAAGCCGACCAACTCGGGTCGAGTTAATTGGGTTGGTTGGTTTTATCAGTTTGATAAATAAACCTAATTGAAATTAATTATTGTTATTTTTGTATTATAAAAATTTTATTAAAAGTAGTATTATAAAATATGAATAGTTATTAATTATTTAAAAAGTTAAAAATATAAAACAATTGTATATTCTTATGTGTTTCTATTATGGTCATTTATTAGAACACACTTTTAGGGATGGCAATTTTCCCCATCCCCGATGGGGACCTAACTTCCCTGACCCAATGGGGTTGTGTGTGTGTGTGTGTATATATTAAATGTTATTTATATTAAATATACTATTATATTATTTATATTATATATATCAAAATATATTTAAAACATTAATTATAATTTAAATTTTTTATTTATTTTAAAAAATACTATTATTTGAAAACATTTTGGGGATTCGGGTTCCCACGGGGAACCCATCCCCATCAGGGATCGAGGATGGGGGTTAATTTCAGAATCGAGGTTGGGGCCTTAGGCCCACGATTTCATTAAGGAGTGTTTGTTTTGCCCTTAGGTCCATGATTTTTTATTCCAAAAATACCCCTAACACTTTTTTTGTATAAAAAACAGAATTGAACAAATGTAGCCAATAGAGTGGTTGCCTATGTCTTATTAAGGGCAAAATGGTATTTTTATTTTTGTTTTCTTTTGATTAAATTTATTTAAATGAACATTAGGGTCAACACTGTCATTTTCCACTATCATCTAATGAAAGATTGATTAAATCCATTACAAATTATAAGTGGTGTTTTAGTAAAATGCTAATTATAGGATAGATTTTAATAAATCCATGAAATTATAAGGGGCATTTTAGTATATAACCCTTTTTATTATTTAACTTTCTCTTAATAAATCCCGTACATCGCACGGGTTCCCGCTAGTACTGATTAAAAAAGGTTGACACAGCCTCCTTATCAGATTGGCTTCGATGATGATGATGGTTATTATTACTTTCATCATCATCATCTTTCCTATTTCATAAATTCCTTTCATTTTTCATTTGTCATAGGTGGAAAGCGAAAAGAGATTCAACTCTGGATTTTTCATGTCTCAAATTCATCTTTTTGGATGGGGCCATTTGTAGGGGAAGCCAGTCATTCCTGATTTGAATTTTGAAGATGTGATTCTCCGATCTATAATTTGGAAAGGCGGTTGTCATTTCTTACATTTCTGGCAGGATATTTATTTCTCATCCCTTCTTTGTAATGGCATTTTCACTGAATCACTGGTTGTGTGTTTACAATTAAGGTTTTGGCTTCTGAGTTTGGGCAATAATAATTAGGAGGAATCAGGGGAAATAATTATTGGTTAATTACATTTACCTATATTCTTTTATTTTCTAGGTAAATAAAAAAATAATCTTTTAGTCATAAAAATTCATTATTCAAAGGAGTAATTTTGTTCTATCTAAATCTTGATAAACCAATTTGACCAACTTTCCCCTCTCTAAATCTCCCCCTCCCCCCCCTCCAAAAAAAAAAAAAAAAAGAAAAAAGAACTGCCCTTAAAAGCAAAGTTTCATGTTTGTGAAATGGGGGGTGGGGTGGAATTTCGCACATGATGATGCCATGTTCTAATTTTTTCTTTTAAATTTTGTTGGTTGATTGTTAGGACGATTGGAATTAGATCTGGATTCTGTTAATACCCCCTATACTCATTGTACTAAATTAATATTATACTACTAATGAATATGTAGGGCACTGAGGTTTTAACTTTGGGAGAATGACTGCTGATGTTTAGGATGGGGGTATTTGACATTTTGAATTATTATAGGTTTGTAATGGAATTCAGAATTATGCAGTGGGGTGCAATATACTTTTCCGTTTAACATTTTAATTACAATAGCTTAAATATGGACTGGCTCGGAGGTTGCAATATACAGTCCCAACATCCATTGCACGAGTAGGGATCTTCTACTATGGCTGTTGGGACTGTGAAGGACAGGACACATGACACAGGACACATGAGTGAGGTTTCGCTGCAATGGCGGTTGGGCCAATGAATTGGCACCAGATTCGAACTTGGGTTTGAGGCATCTTTAGTATAGTTACTGTATGGTTTTCAAAACCAGACCGGACTGGATGGTCAGACTGGAAAAATCGGAAATTGGTCAGGTGACCGGTTCTGTTATTTTTGTCAAAACCGAATTTTGGCAAAAAAAATATTGATTTGGTTAACAAACCATTGACTTGGACAATTGAACTGCTTGAACCATTCAACAGTTTTGATTATTTTTTATATTTTGTCAGAATGGTCCAACCATTCAATTTAAACAATCGGACCGTTTGACCCAAGAACTGGACCCCTGACTGGTTCGTTCTCCGGACTGGTTTTAAAAACCTTGAATTACTGTGACAGACGGTTAGAGTGGGATTGGTATGTGAGTAGGATTAGTTTAAAAAAGGGGACAATGTACATGCACCGGGAGATGTTTCCAATGTGCATATGCACGAGAAACGTGTGCAGAGATTTTGGTTGCAGCCTGCATGAAAGGTGGAAATGAAATTAATGATTCCCTCTCACCCTCTGCCTCTGGATACCGGGCATCATCCAACATTAGGTGGTAATTTATTAATTTGTTGGGCTTAAAAGGCCAGGCGCAAAATGTAATAATATGAGAATTGAAATCAGCCTTTTCCAATAACTTATTTGGTTCAAATGGAAATGGAAACGAGAATGGAATGAGATTTCATTCCCAGGAAAAGAAGGAACGACATTTCAGATACCGTTCAATTAATCGGTTGGAACTAAAATAGGATCATTCTGATTTCAATTTTAAACCCTACTCCCATAAACTAAAAAAGGACTGGAGTCTTTATTTTTTTTTGATAGATTATAGATGGGATAGAATACGGGACTTTTTGCAAAATAAATGACAAAATTTGGTAAATTTACAAATAGGCGATAGTACGTTAGTACCCACCTTTACGTTTCCTGATCAAAACCCACCTTTACGTTTCCTGATCAAAACCCCTTCAGCCCTTTCTTTGTGTTTGGTAAACAACTATTGTGTCTAGAATGAAGATGAGCTATAGAGGAAGAAGTCTGTAAATTGTGATCATCAGATGGATTCAACGGTGGCACCAAAACTGTTTGTCCTAACTATGCAGCTTTGAAAAGCTCAAAGTTGCTGCTCTCTTCTACAATCATTTTCGCAGTAGACTCTCCAATAACACATAAAATCGATTGAAGAAAAACTCGGATACGGGTAGATCTGTTCAACGCCCCGGACGGGCTTCAACATGCAAATGAGACCGTGGGCTTGACCTCGGGCCAAAAAGCCCGGCCTGCAATAAATTCGAGCCAGGCTCAAGATTTGCCAAAATAGCCCGGCCCGACCTATAGACTAAACCCCAAAACCCTAATATCCTAACCCTTTTCATTCATCTCTTTCTACATTTCCTGTTAGTCGAACTGCCCAGTGCTGAACCTCTCTTCTTTTCATATCCTTTTCACACTCTCAAGCAGCCGCAGAACTGGTGAACATTCACCAGCGCAACAACTCCGGTAGACCGGCGGTGAGTCATCTCTCTCTCTCTCTCGTTCCTCTTCTCACTTTTTCTCTTTCAAATCTCAGACACCGACGAGGCAGCGAACACAGGCACTGGTGGAGGCGGCGGTGAATCCTCTCTCTCTCTCTCTCTCATAGACGCAAACTCAGCACCGATGGTGAGTTCTTTCTTCTGTTAGGTCGGGCTTCGGGCTTTTTATTAGGGCCAGGCTCGGGCCCATGTTATAGGCCCGTTGGTCGGGCCGGATTCGGGCTCGGGCCTAACAAAATCATGTTTTTGAAGAGTAAAAGCTCGGCCCGGCCCGGCCCATGAACAGGTCTAGGTTATCAAGGTAGATCTTTCCACAGCAAAGACATTTAGAAAGGAGATTTGGTCGTCTTGTTCAGGGGATTATATTGTCAAAATATTGGCACCTGAGATTATTGTCAAGAGATTTGGCACCGGATTGGTTGCCAATCATAGATCAACCGATAATGGAGTAAACAATGATTCTTCAAACGTTCAAAGACCTTGGCTTTACAAATAAGTGGGGTTATTGGAAGAGTTTCTTTGATTAATTGTGCCGCTCTCTCCCATTCTACTTCTTTCAAGAAACAGCAAAGTTAATTGCAGCGATGGAGGTAGAAGAAGAAGAAGAAGAAGAAGAAGAAAGTGAGGGTAAGACAGAGGAAAAGAGGTGGGGACCAGTGGTTTTGCTACTCTGTTTTGGTTGGAGGGTAGAAGACGTGGTTGAATTCTGTTTTATTTTGATTTCCGGTGGGGTTTGGACCTAGCCTTAGGTTAGTTGAAAAGTTGAAAGATAGAAAGGAGGAGGGAGAGAGAGAGAGCGAGAGAGAGGAAGCTTGCTCCACGGCCCTTGTTGTGGCGTTGCAAGGAAGGAGACAATGAACAATACCTTTGGGTTGAGTCTTGTCTCACTTTTTTTTTAGAATATTTAAATGTATTAAAACCCCCCTTCCAATTTGTGTTTGTGTTGTTTCTCTCACTTTTTCTTCTTCTTTCTCATGTGTGAGCAAATGTCTGCTCAAATAACTAGTACTAACCTTACTACAATACCTTTGGGTTGAGTCTTGTCTCACGTTTTTTTGAGAATATTTAAATGTATTAAAACCCCCCATTCTAATTTGTGTTTGTGTTGTTTCTCTCACTTTTTCTTCTTCTTTCTCATGTGTGAGCAAATGTCTGCTCAAATAACTAGTACTAACCTTATTACAATAGCTAAAATATTTTCTACATTTTTGGCAAATTATTCTTTTTCCCTTCCCCTCAATATCCTCTACTTTAAATATTTTTCAAACTGGGTTACTCAACTTAGAGGCCCTTTTTTTCTTTCCCCTAGTATCAGTACTAAGGGTGAAAGTTCCATCAATATCAATAGCATTCATATCGGTGCTAACACTACTATGATGCGATTGAATATCGCCGACAATGAACATGTTGGGGAATTGGTTTTAGGAGGAGCCGACCATTTTTTTTTAATTCTAAAAAATAAAAAATTAATTTAATTGGACTTACTCAGATTGTCAGTTCAGAATCCCAACTTGATTTCAATAGTTAAAGTCTTTAAACTCCAAGAGTCCAAGTCTCCCAAATTGCTAACTTGAGATACTTGAGCTGGTTAAACAAGCATTTTTCTTGTTGAAACTTCAATAAAGTTGAGAATTGGAGAATCAAACAATCAACCAATTAGAGTTCACTTAGATTGCAGAGAATGTATGAGAGAGAGAAAAGAGATTAAGAGAAATGTTGAATTGGTGTGATGAGAATGGTGGAGGATAGAACTATTTATAGGAATTGAAAATAATTCAACTGCCCAAAATACCAAAAAAACTAATTGTTGGGAGGGGTATTTTGATCATTGTAAAGTTATTTATAACTTTATCAAAAATACCCCCTAAACTAGTTTTTTATATAGTTGTTGGGGGGCATTTGTGTCATTTTTTCTCCCTCCATAACCAAAATACATAAATACCCCATATATAGCTATTTATAGCAGTTAGGGGTATTTATGTGAAAAAACCCCCAAAAAAATTGAAACTAGCTGTTGGGGCCCGCAGGCTGTGTCGTACTGGCCCATGACAGGCCGTGCTGCGGGCTGAGCCGTGCCAGCTCGTGGACTTCAAACCCCAGGCCCAGCACGGCACAAACCATCGTATCGAGCCTAGCACAGCTCACATGCCATCGTGCCGTGCCAGGCCGGGTCATTCCAAAGTTGGGCTAGGCCGCCCATGGCCCAATCCTGATTTACACCTTTAAATACAAAAGACAACGAGCTGTAGAAAATAATCTTTTTTCTGGCATTGTATTTTCGGCAGCTCGTTGCAATACAACCTTTGCGTTACGTGAATAGTAAGGTAGGAAAAGGGGCTCTTCTCTCGTTCTCTTTTACAGCTTGATCACGAGTTTCTCACAAGTCTGTTTGCCAAAACTCTTGAATTTTTGGTGAAAGTTCGGTTCGCATGAATATGGAGGAGGAAGACGAGTAACATTACACAATGCCCTTATTTGATATTTTTTCAAAAAAAAACTATCTCATTCTAATTATTATATGAAAAATGTTATTTTTATTGATTTTAAGGGCAACAAGTTGTACTTATTGGCTAAAAACCCTTCTTTTTTAAACCTTCTTGGCATTGGTGCCTTCTCAGTTACAAGGAGAGGAATTAGAAGATAATACATATAGTCAAGGTAACGTCTTCTAGTAACTAGGTACTAAGAAAATAATCAATAATTAAGAGTCTAAATAATGGTTTTGAGATTTAAAAGAGAAAGAAATAATCTTGGTATCAACAAAAGGAATGAAAATGAGCAAAATTACACGTAGTGGTAAGCGATCAAATCTAAAAGCAAAATTGACAGCAATAATTATTAGAAGCCATAGGACTTTCGCCCTCTTTTGTGAAAACCCGTTGTCTAAACAAGAAGTTAGGTGTTTTGGCCCTGACAAGGCGAGCTAGTGTTCATGCATGAAAATTATTTTCTACTCAAACAATTATTTTCAAAACTTATCTTTGCACCAACCCCTAATATATCCTCACCCACCCGATTGTAGAATTATGCCATACTGTCTTTTTTTAAAAAACATGTTTTAAGAATCGATCTCATTTAGTTCGCATGATTCAAAATTCATTTAGCATTTTCAAAACTAGTTTTAAATAAATATTTATGCATTCGTCTTATATCTTGAAACTCTTTAACATGTTTCTTGTAGCATTACATAGAAGAATTGAGAAAAAAGTGCTAATTGCCAATGTAAATTATTCATTACATGCTTGTTCTACTAGATTCGGCATAGCCTCTGGACTGACACCCCGGTTGTAATAAGCCTTGGCAACCACAGGAGCTTGTTGCATATCCTAGTAACCCCAAGAAGGCCCTAACAACCCCAGGTGTGGTCTTACATACCCTGAAAACCCCATAAAGGCCCTAGCAATCTTAAATACGAACTTACATACCTTAGTAATCCTAGACACGAGCTTACATACCCTAACAACCCCAAGAAAGCCCTAGCAACCACATGCGCAATGTTATATACCCTGACAACACAAGGTGCGATATTACATACCCTGGCAAACCCAGGCACGATTTTACATACCTTAACAACCCTAGGAAGGCCCTAGCATTCCTAGACATGATCTCACATACTCTAAAAACTTATGTGCGGTCTTATATACCGTGGCAACCCTAGATGTCATCTTACATACCATAGCAACCCCAGGCGCCACCTTACATACCCTAGCAACCCCAGACACAATCTCACATACCTTGACAACCCCATAAAGGCCCTGTCAACCCTAGCTGCAATCTCACAAAGCCTTAGTAACCCCAAATATTGCACATTGCTTATGAAGCTCTGGATAACTAGTCTCAGGCACTAGGGATTTACCTTATCTTGCCTATATAATAAATAGACATAAAAATAACAAATCACAAAGCTTGCTATAATCAAACAATTGCTCAAGAACTTGGCACTAGTGAGCTTTGACACTGTCCATCTCATACCAAAACTAGCAGAGAAAGCACTATTTCCAATTGACTGTTAATCTTTCAACACATTAACCAAACTACGTGACTATATATCCCATATATAGTTCAAATAAATGGTCAATGATATTATCATTACAAGAATATTAGTATGTTGCAACAAAACAATCACAACAAATGCTCAAATCACATTGCAAGAGCATTAGTATGTTCCAAAATTTTACACACTAAATGGGGGGGGGGGGCTTCCTATCACTTTTGTGCCATATTTCCCCCCTACCCGATACTTCACTTACCAAAATGTAGAGTCCTAATACTTTAAAACTATCTTCGGACCTTTCTTATTTTTAGAAACCCACCAACAACTCTATCAACGACACATCAATCATGACATACGTTTATTAACAACGTTGTGCAATCATTTGGATAGTTCAACAATATTTAACACGTATCAATGTGCTTGAAGTCCTATATACACCCTTCGACAAAACATGCTTAATCCAACCTTAGAAGAATTCAAATAGGGGGCTACAGACTTGACTCGATCTTTTCCTCTCTCGAATGTTTCTTTACAGAATACCTTCCATCAAGAAACAAGGGGCTAACAATTCGATCTAATTTTTTTCATGCTTTTTGACAAAATGATTTTTTTTTCAAGAAGAAGGGGCTGCTGGCAGTTCAATCTAAAAAATCAATTCATTAAGCACTAAGAGTGAAAAATCGTAGAATCATCGGATTCATCCACCATAGCTCAAAGCGCACTAAGAAGAAAATGTAACTTATGCTTATCGACAAGAATACTCTTATCAACAAGTAGGGGGCTAATTGTAAGTACATGCAGTTCTTTATCACCCCAATTATCTTGTAGATATCAAAATAAGGCGACGAGCTCAAATCTAACAACACGTGGAATCTCCCAGAACTTGCGATAGGCTTGATAACCACCGTAGACTTGCGATGAGCTTAATATCAACTGCAAAAAATTGCGATGAGCTTAAAAGCTACCTGAGATTTGTGATAAGTACGGAAGGCCATCCAAGACTTGCGATGAACACAAAACACCTCTTGGGACTCACGGTGAACAATGGGCATTTCCTGAGACTTGCGATAATATCGCTAATTAGATCTTGTCCTTTAACACGTGGTTATTGAGAAACCCATAAGGGGACATAGCCTATACGTGCCACTTGAGAATCATTAAGAGAAAAAAAAGTCTTTAAAGGATCTCATTAGACATGTGACAAAATCCCAATAGTGCTCCTTTAATAAATGACATAAATATCCCTTAGGAAAAATCCCCTTTTACATCCTTCTACTTACAATCCGCCGATTAGAGTCTGTACAATATTGTAAACATATTTGATTTTATTAATTCAACAAACTTTTTTTTATTTTTTTGTGTAAAGTCCTAGAATATGTATCTTTTGGAAAAAGAGATGGAAACTTTTATTACCAAGCCTTTTTGGTACAAAATAGATACCCGCAAAATTTACCAAAGCACATGGGGTCTTTTAGATGACAGTTGTGACTTGTGAGGACAATGGATGGCTGCACTGTGAGCTCATCTAATTCAACTACCCCATTAATAACAACTCTATTGTTTTTCGTTTTGCTTGCGTAATCTTGAATTTAATGCTTGCTTACCCGTCTCTCCCTGGTTCTTACTACTACAGTACTTCCTACCAGGCTACCACCCCGTTCGTTCCAAAGCATGAGTGCTTGATTTGATATCCTCGTTCCTCTGTGGCTCATCGCTTCTTCTTCCATTACCAAAGTCAAATGATCCAAGGCTTGTGGTGGTGGTTTGCCAATCTTAGCTAACCCGAACGACCCACATTCAATAACATTTTCCCCAACGGTTTTGTCATTTAAAGATCTCTCCGCATTCCGCAACACCCACTCCCACTTCCCTTATATCTAGAGGAGTCTTGTATCTCCACAGATGCAAGATGGCTGCCTGTTTCATCGAGCAGCTCAAAGCTCAACCCTCTTGGGTTGTTCTGCTCTTGGTTTTCGGCTCCCTTTCTTTGTTCAAAATCGCTTTTGCTCTTCTCAAATGGGTTTACGTTACTTTTCTCAGGCCTGCGAAGAATCTAAAGAAATACGGCTCCTGGGCTCTCGTTACAGGACCAACTGACGGCATCGGAAAGAGCTTCGCCTTTCAGTTGGCTCGTAAGGGGCTCAACTTGGTCTTGGTTGGTCGGAATCCTGATAAGCTCAAGGAGGTTTCCGATGCAATTCAGGCGAAATTTGGCAAGACCCAGATCAAGAATGTTGTTGTCGATTTCGCCGGTGATCTTTCCGACGGGATTAAACGGATTCAGGAGTCCATTGAAGGATTAGATGTTGGGATTTTGATTAATAATGTCGGCATCTCATACCCATACGCAAGGTTTTTCCATGAAGTCGATGAACAGCTCTTGAAAAATCTGATTCAAATCAATATTGAAGGAACCACGAAAGTCACGCAGGCTGTTCTTCCGGGGATGCTTAAGAGGAAGAAAGGCGCGATTGTCAATATCGGTTCTGGTGCCGCCATTGTCATACCTTCAGATCCTCTTTATGCTGTTTATGCTGCTGCTAAAGCGTAAGTATTATTCTTTTCTCAGTACCTTCTGTGAGCTCTAGCTTGATCTGTTATTCACTTCGAATGGAAAGTCAAAGGATTTCAGTCAATGAGGGGATCCGATCCGTGGTTGCCATATGGCTCTGAATTGTGCTTAGAAACCTCAAAACTGTTCGATTAAATTCTCGAGTGGAGCATTCATGCCATTTTCCTGCTTCTTTTAGATCGCTTCTGTTTATAAGGATTTAATACTTTTCCTTCTTTTTTAATTTTATCATTCATAGTTTGCCATAGGCGAAACCGGAATTTCTTTTTCTCTTTGGGAAAATATGTCTCTGGTTTCAACTTGTTCATCATACGTTTAGGGTCGTTGCATTGGCTTGAGCTCCCCCGCCCCCCGGCCCGGTGGCTCTTCCCTTTTTAGTTAACGAAGGTATACTCGGGTAATTTCAGGTACATCGATCAATTCTCCAGATGCCTCTATGTTGAGTACAAGAAGAGCGGGATCGATGTCCAGTGCCAGGTATTCAGTTTGAATTTGATATTATTTCCTCAAATAGATATTAGTTGAATATTTGAACTAATAATTTTAAATTTAAGGTCAAGAATAACTGTGCAAATATTTTATCTGTTGAAGCTAAAATACTTGAAACTTGCTTGTATAAATGAAGAATTTGCATTCTATATTTTAATCAAAATATCCTTCTTGGAAACTTCAATCAGAGATTATTTTGGTATCATTATTTCTTTTTTTCTTCCATTAACTTGTCCATAAATTATTTACTTGCATATAAGAAATAAGTTGCTTTGTTATTTTTCTTCTTTTGGCGTTTGCATCTTTTTTTTTTTTTTTTGGTGGGTAAGTGAATAATGACTAGGCATGTAAGGGAATAAGAGGAACAAGTAAGGATTCCCAACATCTAATTAAGATCGGTGCACTATTTATAATTTTGGATTGTAAGTTCCCTATACTCATGCGGATAGAATGCTCTTTTTTATGGGGTTTTATATTCCAAACAGTGTTCTGAAAAACATAATCATTTTGTTTGGCTATATAATCTTTCTGTACATCTTACTGTTGTATGTTACTTATAAAGTGTACCAATCTCATAAAATCACTACAAGGAACACTCCTAGTCACTGTGCACCACCACCGATGAGTATAACCTTCCCTGGGGAACTTTTGCAATTGAATCTTCCACATTGATTTTGTCGTCGAATATTCAAGCATTCCCTTCTGTCCATGTGGTCCAAACCAGTGCAGGGGGTGTAGCCCCCCAAACAACCTTCCCATTTCTACGAAGACCTTTCAGCTGCTAGCTCCATAAGAAAGCTTCCATTTGTTTCTGGAAAACAAACTTGCATCCCACCCAATATCCTGGTCAACAACCTCCTACCCGGGTTACAATGCGGAATAAATGATCCACTGTTTCGATGCACTCATTGCACATGATGCATGTGACATTGTTCAACAGCTTACCCCTCTTCACCAGATTATCCACTGTAAGTCTTTTAGGACTGCTGTCCAGTGTCCACATTAAAAAAACAACCTTTAGGGGTGCCATGGTGCCAAACTCTTGAGCTAGGGAATGCACCTCCTCCGGTATGAGCCATCTTGTTATAAAAAGATTTGGCTGTGAATTTGCCAGCTTTATCCACACCCAAACACTCCTGTCTGCTTTACTCCCAAGTCCTATCTGGTGTAACAGCATATATCTTCTGCAAAAAATCCACAATAGACCCCTTTTTTTGAGAGAAAGCAACTGTTATTCATTAATATGAAGAAATAGTACATAAGACAATGTACCTCAGGAAGCATTACAGCAAAAAAGCCAAACATGTCTACATAGGCAAACATCTATCAGTATACAGAACATCCAAATGAGCGCCAGACTTAGTTGGACCATCTGCTAACGAGTTTAGTTAACTCGGAATCCAATACAGATTTACATTCATGACATCCAGAATATCTCTAGGCTTAGACAAGTAGTGACCTAAGCTCCAAGGGCCACCCTTCTTTTCTCCTAACCAGTTAAAATTTGATAGTATTACAGAATTTCCTTCAATGGTCAGGAGACTGCCTAGTTTTTGAAACTTCCTCTGAATGTGGGGTTCCATGACCCTGGTTCCCTGTAAAGGATAAAAACATCTGCAATGGGGGCCTCCTTGTTCTAGACTACCTCAAATAAATTAGAACATATCTCCTTTAGTCTTTATTTGGTTTGAGGGAAGATTTTGGTGGGATGTGATGCAATGAGAAAGGGGATATGGTATTCATAAAAAAAAAAGAGAGAAAGGGGATATGGGTGGAAAATTTTCACATTCCATTGTTTGGTGCAAAAGGGAAAATAGTTGGAGCATCAGCCCTAGTAACAATTATAAATTAATTAATAATTTTAATATTTTATTAAAATTAATAAAATATATTAATTATTAACTTTTTTTTTAAATTAGTTAGTATTTAATATTAATAAAATAATAAAATTAATTATTTTATTAATTGTTTATTGGATAACTAATAATTTATGGTGACGTGTCTAATATTAACTCTTAAAAGTACCACAGAGAAGGTGCTCTTAAACAAGTTTCCCCCTCCTTTCCCTTTTTTTCATACCAAAATGGTGTGACTCCACTTCCCATCCCATGAACCAAATGCAGCCTTAGTGGTTGCTTATTACACCAAGGATCCATCCAAAATCTCATCCTAGCCCCATTACCTACTTCATACTTGATCCCTCCCCTTTGAATTTTGAATAAGATTTGTGTTAGCCTTTCAATAGAGCATAACCAAACAATTTACAGTCATATTATAAATCATAGAGAAGTGAAAAAGATTATTTCTGTTTTTAGAATTTGTCAAGATATGAATATGAAAACAAATATATTAAAAATTAAATATATATGGAAAAGGAAAAAAAATGATTCTACCCCATTTTTAATTCATAGCTAATCATGCTTTTTTTTTACTAGCAAAACTGAGAGAAAAGAAAGGGAGAGATTTAAGACATATTAGGTGCATTAATGATGAAGATCAAAGAGTCTTGGTAAAAGATGAGAAAATCAAACAAAGATGGACAAACTATTTTGAAAAATTATTAAATGAACAATAGGGAGAGGTTGTTAATGGATCTAGCAATACTAGTAGTGTTAAAGATAATACGTACCTTTGTAGAGTTAGATTTACTAAAGTAAAGTAGGCACCAAATAAGATGAAGAATTGTAAGGCATTAGGACCTAATGGAATTCCTGTACAAGTATGGAAAGGTATGAGAGAGGTAGGCTTATTATGGCTAACCAAGCTATTTAATATAGTGAAAGAAAAAGAAGATGCTTGATGATTGGAGAAACAATAGTGTGGTGCCTATGTTTAAGAACAAAGGTGATATAGAAGGTTGTAATAACTATCAGGGGATTAAACTTATGAACCACAATATGAAACTTTGGGAGAGAACACTTGAACAAAGATTATGACTTGAAAACAAGTGTCTTATAGAACCAATTTGGCTTTATGCCAGGGAGATCAACCATGGAAGTTATATTTCTTTTGAGGCGATTGATAGAAAAGTTCAGAGAGAAGAAAGATCTTAATATGGTGTTCATTGATGTAGAAAAGTCATATGATAGAGTTCCTAGAGAGATAATATGGTTGGTCTTGGAAAGAAAGAGATTCAAAATAGGTGTACAGATCTAATTAAGTATATGTATGGGGGGGCAACAATCAATGTTAGAGCACTAGTGGGAGAGAAGGTTCAACACTTATCCCTCATCTATTTGCACTGATCATAAATGAATTGACTAAACATATTTAGGAGAAAGTTCCACGGTGCATGTTGTTTGCGGATGACATTGTTTTAATTGATGAAACTAAAAGTACAAAATTAAGCTTATGGGCAAATGCCTCAGAAAGAAGAGGTCTTAAAATGAGACCGGATCTGCTCCTCACACATGGCGCCTCACACCGACCTCACAGGCACATCCCACCGTGCATTGGGAACATCTCCCGCAATTCTCTTAAAATATCTAGGACTAAAGCATGGTATATGACATGTAAATTTAGTAATAATAGGAATGTAAATCAAGATACACTTGGGATTGGAGACCAAGAGATAACTCAGTGTGACCATTTCCTATACCTTGGTTTAATAATTCATAAGAAGGGAGAGATTGAAGAGGATGATACCTAAAAAATTAGAGTAGGATGGGCAAAATGGAGGGGGTGCATTTGGACTTTTATGTGATAAGCGAATACTACAGATTAAAAGGAAAGTTCTATAAAATAGTTGTAAGGCCAATTATGTTGTATGGAATAGTGTTGGGTAGTCAAGAGACAATATGTCCAGAAAATGAACATGGTAGAAATGCAAATGCTAAGATGAATGAGTGGGAAAACTAGAAATGGTAGGATTAAGAATGAAGTTTTCTATAACCTACAAGTAGCTCCAATAGGTGATAAAATGACAAAGTAGACTAAGATGATTTGGGCACGTGCATAGAAGACCACCAATTGTGCTAGTTAGAAGAAGTGATTTGTTTCACATTGAAGGGGCTAGAAGGGCTTGGGATAGACCAAAAAGAACATGGGTAGAAGTAGTAAGAAATTATTGGATATGGCATTGAATAGATTGGATTTGTGAAATAGGATTCATGTAGCTGACCCCATATAGTTGGAAACTCGGGATAAGGCGTTGATGGTGATAATGATTGAACTTTAATGTTATTTAATTTACTATTACTATTATTATTATTATTATTATTATTATTATTATTATTATTATTATTATTATTCAACAAAATATTACAGCATGATTGATATCATACGAAAAGGTAAAGAAAATGCGCACCAGTATTGGCTGTTACAATTCCTCTAACATTGCATGGCAGGTTCTGTCGGTAGCTACTGGTCCTGGGAAATGTCCATTTGGTTGTTTATTGCAGAAATATTTACTTTTATGTTCTCGTTGCTTCAAAATCTAACTGCTGCATGTGTAGTGACATCAGACTTCCATCTATTACTTCAGTTGTTCTCTTCAATATATATGTAATACCACTGGTGTCATCTAATTTATAGTTTTTTATATTTTAAGGTCTAAATCTTCTCGAAGGTATTAACGGGAATTTAAACAATTAATATCTGTAATAATTAAATAGAAATTCTTTTTGCATTCCGCATTTAATTTTAGATACATCTTAGCCAATCCTATGTTTTCATTCATCAGTGTTCTCAAGGTCCTGGAACCTTGCTTCACGCCTCCACATTTTTAAACATTGGTTTTGGGTACCACGTATCCCACTGTTTTGAATCTGGAGCTCCCACATTCTAAATTTGGGTGCTCAGCTGCTGTGATATTTGGCACTTAAACAAGGAACTGTTGAAACTATTATTTGTTGGATTATAAATGTATAGTAGTCTTGATTATTTAGAAAGTTAGCAAATGGAGAAGGGATTCAAGACATTTTGATTTGCTTTGGTTTCTGTTTGATTTATTGTTGGGTTTTGACACAGATTCCCTTGTATGTGGCCACAAAGATGGCATCAATCAGAAGATCTTCCTTCTTTGTACCATCAACAGATGGCTATGCTCGGGCTGCCATGCGCTGGATAGGCTACGAACCACGATGCACACCTTACTGGCCACACTCTGTTCTATGGGGCTTGGCATATTCATTACCGGAATCAATCATTGATGCATGGCGTCTTAACTTCTGCCTTGGGATCCGTAAGAAGGGACAACTAAAGGAATCAAGGAAGAAGGAATAGATGGTGAATATTTTATTAATGTTTTGGGGAGATCAGCTAGTTTTAGCTTATAATTCTGTGAATCTAGTTTCTCAAAACTTAATTTATCTGTTACATTATCCTAGTTTAAAGAATTTTATTTTCAAAATCAAATTTGTAGTTGTTGATGGGTGTATTACTGCGACATACATACAGTAGTCCTTGCCCTCGATCATTATAACCAGTAGTTATGGCTAAAGGTTGTTTATTATAAATTACTATTTATTTTTTTTTTATTTATTAGTAACCACTGTTTCAGTTCAGCCTATTTCAATAATTTATTTATTTTAATTTTCTTCTTAATCGTTTGTGAGCAAACATTACATTTTCGTAGACAACTTTTTTACAGGTATGAATTGAACTGGTATTTTGAACGTTAAACATCCACAACCAATCAATTAATATTATCCAAGAGGAGCTCACGCGTTCAAATTGAAGCGTATCTCTTTAACTCCCTAGTCCCTCATGTAGCTGTGGAGATTGTGAAAAAATAGAAATGAACAAGCTAGATAGGAGGTGGTTGAATTTAAAGTTTCAATGAGGAAAAAATTGTTGAAACCAAGGTTCAAAATATCGATATGCCCGATGTGCCGGTATGGGTGTATCGGATGAATCGATACAGCTTTTGGTGCTTTTTTTTTTTTTTCCGCAACTGGTTCAGGCCGCCTCCACACCTTGAACTGGTCAGACCCTCGATACACTCACTGTAGGGGTGTATTGGAGGGGTTCCAGAACGATACGTATCGGCTGATACGGTTTGATACGTGTCTATACTTTGAATCTTAGTTGAAACAAAGGAAAATGAATAATTTGGATAAAATGGGACCCTCGGAGGGCCTCAAAATAAATTCTGAAGCTCCTAGAAAGATTGATGGATCCTCGGCTACTGGTTGCATTGTTAGGGATGGGAAGGATCACACACTTCTGGTGAAGCATGTAGTAATCTGTGGGTTCTTGTTCAGTTGTTCTATTAACGTGGCTGAATCATGGAAGTTAAAATGTTCAATACGCACATATTACGGGCTTTCATGTTGTCGGGTCTAGTGAATCTCTAAGTAGTAATAGGTAAGTAATAAAATGACATTTTTACCCATAAAAAAATAATACAAAAATGGGTAAAGTTTTATTATGCTTTATAAAATTTCCCTCAAAAGTGGAAAAGTTATTTATCAAGCTGAGATAGGTAAGTTTTATTGGGGGGGGGGGGGGGTTGGAGCTTATTTTACTGTGGGGTCTATTAGTAAATGTAAAAGAAAAAAATCCACTTTAGTACCTGAACTTTGGGGGTGGTGTCAAGTTAGTACCTGAACTTTCAAATGTGTTACTGCAGTGTCAAATTGATTTCTGTTGTTAATCGACCATCAGTTATCTGTTGAAAATGTCAAAACTATCATTCAAAAGAAGACACTGTTCATTGTCTTCTATCTTGAGACTGAATTGGTTATCTTCAAAGAAAAAGAGAGAAAAAACATGAAATATAATAAAGGGAAACAATAACTGAAAGCAAAGAATAACTAGACAAGAATGTATTTCAAATCTAAAGGTAGAAGACAATGACTTCAGTAGGGACCAACTTGACACTTTTTGAAAGTTTAGGTATTGCAGTGACATGTTTCAAAGTTTGGGTACTAACTTGACACTACCCCCAAAGTTTAGGGTACTAAAGTGGAATTTAAGAACATTGTAAAACTGGTCAATGAGAAAAAGATACTCATCGTCAAATAACAAATTTCCTAAGCTTATTTACCATAAACCAATGGGGTCCAAGTCTAAACAAACTCAGCCATTTCCATTATTTCATTGCAAAGAAAGAGTGCACATGCTACTAAAAATTTGTTGAGCTATATTGCTTCTCCTATTTTTACAGTGGAAAATTTGTTCTCCTTTTACATTGAAACAGATGCACATCAGGGCTGCTGGCGCCCCTACGCAAGTAGCAGAATAGCCTAAGACTTGGATGTGACAGTATTTGGCATCGATGCCGTTTTCTAAGAAAACGACACCACATCAATGCCACGTAAAAAAAGGGGGTGTTCTAGAAAACAGTCTTATTTGACATCATTTTTCCAGAAAAAACATTGCTCCAAACTATACATTGGAAATCGGGAAAGTGTGGTCTGAAGAAATGTCAAATTCAACGTTTTCTTAGAAAACATCCTATTGCTGCCAGTGGTGCAATGATGTGGCATCATCTTGGCCGTTGGATAATATAGACCAGTGTTGAAAACAGTTATACAACATTGGTACCAAACAAAACCAGCCTATGCGGCAGCATTGATGCCAAATAGAAAAAAGGAACCGTTTTCTCAAGAAATGGTACAATAGGCCCTATACAGCACCGTTTTCTCAGAAAACATCTCTGAAGCAACGGCATCATGCCAAATACCTATGTTTGGGAGCTCTTCTTTGCTGTTTAAAAGTAAAAGCATTCCGCAATAGAAAGTAGAAAAATCCGAAGAAAAGCTCTTTGTAATTACAGAGGCGATTATAGTGAAAAAAAAAAGTCATTAGTCATTACAATGGGAGAATCTGAGTTAATGCCATTCTTCTATTTGGAAAGTACAGGTATGAGCCTATAACTGACATTTCATTTTATATGCAAATAGTTACAGCTCTTTCTATTAATTGCCCACAGAAAAGGAGTGAAGGAAAAATAAATGGAAAACAGATTTGATCATGGAAATTCCAATTTCCAAATCATTTCAGAAATCAGTTGGTCGTCACGGTCATCTTATCGAGTTCCTACTTGTTCAGCTTCCAAAGGACTTCTGACTTAATATTCGACTTAATGTTCGGACAATTCCACTTCTTGGCCTTTGAACTGATTGAGATCCGTTGGTTGACTGACTTCCGCCATTTGCCTTGGCAAGTTCTTCAGATAGGGTACAAAGATTATCGAAGCGTCCCCGGAATGGTGGATACTTTGAGATGGACTTTGTAATCCCTCGGAGCCTTCGCACAGAGAAGGAAAATACAAAGACAGAACAGATATTAGAAGAATGTAAAGACACACTAAAGCTTTTTGAAAAAAATAAAAAACATATATTCCATATTTTTACCTTCGAGCAAATCCATCTAGTTTACCCCTTTTCAGCTCAGATTCTGGTGGTGTCACTAGATTTGAATTCTTCAATCTCTGAGGATCCCCGCTCAAGAGAACGGATTTGCAAAGGTAGTTCTCTTCAGCTTCTGAAAGCTTTGCAGCTTTTATCTGATCTTTCAAGATCAGTAAAGGGTTAAGGAACCAATCAAAGAAGGCATCTTTGGGTCTATTTTCCCTAGTTATTTCAGTCTCATAATTGCCTGGAAGAATTTAACAATAATGTAAAAAATACTATTTTCATGGCAGTTATCGAGGAATAAGAATGTGATATATGCAAAGGACCTCTTGAAGTTATTCAAACAATAATACAGTATGGTGCTGCTACTGCTGCACACATTTGGGAGCCATACCTACAGAGAAACTAGTGGCGCCCCATATTTTTCTTTAGTTTACTACTGGCTTTCCTAGATTTGGTATTAGATTCATTAAAAAGCAGGGGCACTCTTCAAGGCCATCAATGAAATCAGCACTTCTCCCCTGGAATGAGATAAATTCATTTTAGTCATTCATTGTATTTGAGATTACAATATTTATTTGAAAACAGATTTACTTCAGTAATGCCAATTAAAATCAGAATAAGGTCATTCCAAGGTTTTAACACCTAAGGCTGTTGAATTTTGAGATTCCATTTCACTTTTCGGCACATATTGAATTTTGACCCAAAATAATAAACAATTAGGACAAAAAGAAGATAATAGAAAGGAAACAGGAGAAAGGAGAAAAACAGGAAGGAGAAAAGGAGAGGTCTGAAAACTTCGTTTCTGCAATCTTTGTATATGATATTTTACAGGGGGGGGGGGCTTCTTCCAATGTATGCCAAACTAATAAATTATGGATCAAAAGATGTATGAAAAAATAACACAAAATGATCTCATTAGACATCATATTCACTGTATTCTATTAAGTATGTTCTATCTTCCTATATAATAAATTTTGTTCTCTTTTGGACCGATCATTCACAAACCTCATCTCCAGAAATCATCTTATTTCTTCACTTCATCAACCAAATCACATCCTTTTTTTTTCTATTGAGTCACCATGAGAAAGTTACATCACCACCAAAAGCTCCAGTAGCCAGACTATTAGAAGGATATGCAAAACTGTAACTTATAGTCCCAGAATTCCAGATGGTTCAAATTAGTTTACCTACGTGGACTTACTTCTTGACATCTGGAATGTTCCCTGACATTGTATATATTTCCATTGTCTTCCATATGCCAATATATGAAGTTTTTCTTCAACAAGTTAGTTTCATTTTCTGTTGTGCGGTTGGTCTTCTGTTATGGTATCAGAGTGGTAGATCCATCCCACCTGTTTTCCCTATTTTCTTCTCTCGTTTTTTTCTGTGTTCTTTAATGGCGAATACCAACACAACCACCATGGCCGAGAGCGATCCAAGGTCTCCTTACTTTCTTCATCCATCGGACAATCCAGGGGCGGTGCTTGTTTCAGTGCCACTCACCGGCGACAAATATTCAACTTGGAGGCGTGCAATGAAGAATGCTCTCCAGGCAAAAAACAAATTCTCCTTTGTAGATGGAAGTCTGCAGTGTCCAGATTTGACCTCCGGTGATCGTCTGGCTTGGGTGAAATGCAATTCCATGGTGATCGGCTGGCTGTTTAATTCTGTGACCCGAGATCTCCATGAAAGTATAGCATACGTTGAGACAGTTGAAGAAATCTGGAAAGACCTTGAGGATCGGTATTCACAGGGCAACGTTCCGAGAATCAAGGTTCAATGAATGTAGCTGCATATTTTGCAAAACTGAAGGGACTATGGGATGAGATGTATGCCCTCATTCCTGCACCTATCTGCGTTTGTGGCGTGGCCAAAGATTATGTGGCAGAAAGAGAACGGGAAAAATTGCATCAGTTTCTCATGGGATTGAATGACAACTTCAATTCTATTCGATCCAACATACTGGCTACCAAATCAGTTCCTGGAATCAATCGTGCTTATGCGCTGATCATCCAAGAAGAACGACATCAATCGGCAGCTTCGCATTGTACTGTTCAAAATCTTGAGGCTGAGCCATGGCCGTCCAGTCCAAATCAGGATATCACATGCAAGATCCTAATTCTCAGTCTCGCAGCAAACTCTATTGTGATCACTGCAAAAAGAAAGGTCACACTAGGGACCGATGCTTCGAACTAGAGGGTTATCCCCCAAATTGGGATCGTAACAGGTCAAACAGATCCAAGAAACAAAATATGCTACCTACTGCGGCACATGTTTCTACAACCACAGACAATCTTGCTCCTATCTTTACACTGGATCAGTATAATCAGCTGTTGTCGCTCATTGGTCAAGGCAAGCTGCAAGCTAACACTACTAATCTTGCTGGTACTGTCACTCATACCTCATCATCTTTAAATTCCATACACTAGATACTTGACAGTGGAGCATCAGACCACATGTCACCCTCCAATGTTAATCTCACTGCATGCTACTCCATAAATTCACCAAAGTTTGTTAGTTTGCCTGATGGATCCACATTACCTATAACACATCAAGGTTCTTGCAAGATCACACCTCAGCTCACTATAGATCACATTCTTTGTGTTCCTGATTTCCACTGCAATCTACTTTCAGTCAGCAAATTAACCTCCCAACTGAATTGTGCAGTTACTTTCTACCCTGATTTCTGTATTTTATAGGACCTAGTCTCGAGGAAGGAGATTGGGAGGGGTAAGATGTGGAATGGAATATACTACCTTCACCCACCATCCACCTCACCATCCGACTCAATTCATAACTCCACCACTGACATTACTCCACCATTGACATACATGCTATGGCATCAACGCTTAGGGCATGTATCCTCTCCTCGGGTCAACACCGTTTCTGGTCATTCTCCCAGTGATGCAGACCGGAGTTGTGAAATTTGCCACAAGGCAAAACTTACTAGACTTCCATTTCCAATTAGTACTATTCAGTCTATAGTACCTTTTGAATTGTTACATTGTGATATTTGGGGTGGATATAAAACGCCCTCCCATAGTGGGGCACATTACTTTCTCACTATAGTGGATGATTGTACTCGCAACACATGGGTTTACCTGATGAAACATAAGGTAGATACTCTGGATTTCTTGGTCTCATTTTTTCACATGGTTAAGACACAACATAATGCTACTGTGAAGTACATCAGATTAGATAATGGGTCTGGATTCTTGTCTGGACCCATGCAACAATTTTATTTACAAGCAAGGATCATACATCAACGATCTTGTGTTGACACGCCCCAACAGAATGGTGTTGCGGAACACAAACATCGACACTTGTTGAAGTAGCCTGTGCTTTCAAATTTCAAGCCAATCTTCCAATCACTTTTTGGGGCAAGTGTATACTTACAGCAACCTACATCATAAACTACACCCCGACACCCAAACTTCAAGGAAAATCTCCAGTTGAAGTTTTGCTCAACAGATCTCCTTCTTATTCCCACTTAAAGCTTTTTGGGTGTTTATGTTTTGCTCGGGTAGCTCCACCAACTCATGATAAATTTTTGCCACACGAGCCCGAAAGTGCATATTTGTGGGATACCCATATGCCCAAAAAGGATACCGCCTATATGATCTAGAGTCCAAAACCATATTCGTATCTAGAAATGTGATTTTTTATGAAACCCAATTTCCTTTTAAGGACTGCCACCCAAATCCAATTCAGCCTGTTCCCTCACCTGTTATTCCTTAACCCCAAGAGGATGTTGAATCCACTATCATTTCACAACACTCCCATCATGATGCTCCACCTGACCATACCATAGATCAACAACCTTGGCCGTCTCGTTCTAGGCGAGCACCATCCCATTTAAAGGACTACATTTGCTCTATACCCCCATCTTTGCAACAGCAGTCCCATGCCCTCACATCATCGTTGATTGAACCCAAGAATTATACAGAAGCATCTCAAGATCCAAAGTGGCAACAAACCATGGCCAAAGAAATTGAAGCTCTTGAGCGAAACAACATTTGGTGCATTGTTGATCTCCCACAAGGAAAAAGAGCCATTGGTTCAAAATGGATTTACAAAATCAAACTGAAACCTGATGGTACTGTTGATCGCTACAAGGCCCGCCTAGTGACCCGTGGATATACTCAAATTGAGGGGTTGGAATATCATGACACTTTTGCCCCTGTTGCCAAACTGGTAACCATGTGTTGCTTGTTAGCAGTTGTGGCAGCTTGAGGTTGGTCTCTTCACCAACTTGATGTCAACAATGCCTTCTTAAATGGTGATCTTCATGAGGAAGTCTATATGCGCATCTCACAAGGATTTGATAAAAATAAGCCACACAAAGTTTGTCACCTACAAAAGTCCCTATACGGGCTCAAGCAATCGTCAAGGATCTGGTTTGAAAAATTCACTCTTGCCCTACAAGAATATGGCTTCTCACAATCCAAAGCTGACTATTCACTATTCACACTGCAGAAATCAGATACCTTTATAGCAGTTTTGGTGTATGTTGATGATCTTATAATCACTAGTACTCATGAGTCATGCATTCAAGAGCTGAAGGATTATCTACACTCATGCTTCATTCTCAAAGATTTGGGCCCTCTCTCTTATTTTTTGGGCATTGAGGTTCAAAGATCTACATCGGGAATTTCCTGAGTCAACAGAAGTACATTCATGATATTCTACAGGAAACAAACATGCTTAACTATAGGCCTACTAAAATACCCATGGAGCAATTATCACCACTCCATGATGACTCCAGCCCATTACTTCAAGATCCTGGACAGTATAGAAGACTTGTGGGCCGACTTGTCTACTTACAAGTCACTAGACCAGAACTAAGCTTTGCAGTCAATACTTTGAGCCAGTTCCTTCACAAACCTCGGCAAGTGCACATGGATGCAGCTTTACAAGTCCTACGGTACTTGCAAGCCACAACATCTCATGGGCTATTTCTACCATCTACTTCTGACCTCACCCTCAAAGCTTTCTACGATTCTGACTGGGCCTCATGTCCCACTACCCGACGATCAACCACAGGCTATATTCCCATGCTAGGAGGATCTCTTCTATCTTGGAAAAGTAAAAAGCAGAGCGTGGTGTCTCGGTCATCTGAAGAGGCAGAGTATTGTGCAATGGTCGTAACTACTTCAGAGTTATTGTGGCTCAAGCATCTCCTCCACGATCTTGGAATCACCATCAAAGGTCCTATGCATCTCTACTGTGACAGTCAAGTGGCTCTCCACATCGCTAACAATCCTGTATATCATGAACGAACCAAGCACATCGAAATCAACTGTCACTTCATTCGCCAGCACATTGCAAATAACACAATTGCTACTGATCATATTTCCAGCAAAGATCAGCCGGCAGACCTCACCAAACCTATGGGGCCTCTTCCATTTTCTACACTAGTAAGCAAGTTGGGCATCCAACCTACCCCTGCTCCAACTTGGGGGGTATTAGAAGGATATGCAAAACTGTAACTTTATAGTCCCAGAATTCCAGATGGTTCGAATTAGTTTACCCACGTGGACTTACTTCTTGACATCTGGAATGTTCCCTGACATCTTCAACGAGTTAGTTTCATTTTCTGTTGCGCGGTTGGTCTTCTGTTACAGACTTCTTGCTGCTGAACCCTTCAAAATACAATTTGAACCAATTACCCCCAATAGTCCAATTCCAGAAGACATGTTGTCTTGAAGACATTTCAAAGTTTGAGAAAACCTTCAAGGATCTTCAGAAAAAAGTATGAAAGGGGGAGATAGATATATAAGAAAATATTAGAATAATATTTTAGTTCTACATCAACCATTTGTAAAGGCATTCTAAAGGCTCTTTTGCTACATAAAGGCCTAGATTATTACTTGACACAGTTTTAGTTTTAGGCGGTAAGGAACCTTAAAACTTTGCCAATAACATTTTTCTCTTATATTTTGATAGACAATTTCTAAAATCTTTATAAGTTTAGGATTATTTTTCTTCCTCATTCTGATAGTTTTCCAGATTGGGTACATAAGTAGAAAAGAAGAGTCTACTCACTTAGCAATATACCATCTGAGTTGGCCTTGGCAGAACGGAGAAGTGTTTGAAGGATGCAATAAGCAGGCAGACCAACGCTTATCACACTGATGTCACCTCTGCTAGACTTAGATTCTTCCATATCTTCGGGTATTATTAGTCCTTCATCAACTAGAATCTCCCTATGCCGCGTACATTCCTTAAATAAGCCACCCAGAAACTACATGTGAACAGTTTCAGTTAATGCATCATGACATTATTTTTCTATCTCCGGTAAGCTATATATAATTCTTTCTAGGTGGTGTGGGAAGAAGGAAGGTGCCCCAGTAGTGAGGCAGAGAAAAGTAACTGAGCTGCAGGTTCTGTAGCACAGCTATTCTCAATTCAGAGTTAGTCAGCCGTGCAACTCAGCAGCTTTTGCTCATGCATCACATGACAGTGAATAGTTTAACTGCCAAAAATGTCTGATCCTTTCTGTTGCATAAAATATGACTTGTATGAGAGACTTGGCACAACTGACAGACAGGTAAACCAAGCGAATCAGATAAGCTAATGCCTCCTGGTATTCAAAAAAAAAAAAAAAAACAGAATATGAAAATTTCTGGCACATTCTTTCGAAAAAATTTCTTTTATTTGGTGCATACTTTCCAAAAATAAAGCTAAGGTATATTGTCTGAGAATCATTAACCCATTAAGGTATAATTTTTAGATGAAAAAGAACAAGATACCTCAAGTGGATTCAACTCAGTAATAGAGTTCTTGATTGAGATGCAACGTGAAGGAGGATTTCGGAAAGAGTTAAGCCTTGAGAAAGAAGTGGCATGAGAGATGGGACGTGACTGGGGTCCCCTTCGGTACTTAGGCCTGATAATTGAGAAGCAGCTTGTCAAATTAAACATACCCAACATAAATAACAAATATTAACACTAAAATACTGGAGTGAAACACAAGAGCACCTAGGAAAACAGGACCCTTCTGGCATGCCAAGCACATCATTGCTGTACTCATCGAAAATAGACAGAGATGAGATGATATAGCGAAGGCCCAAATATATGGATGACTCCTATAGTCCAAAATCTCATAACAGAAGAGTCAATTCCATGGTTAAGATGAATAACAAATGAAAGCAAATAAAGATTCTCTGTGATATGACATACGAGAAATTGTGCAATGAAGGACCAATTAATGACCTGAGTAAAAAATTGAAACAAAACAGCTCTTCCCACTTCTGAAAGAAGTTCACATCTCCTGGGATCCACCCAAGTTGAGCCAAGGTGGATGGGTTTTCTCTAGTTATGTTGAGTTAATGAGTAGATGCCATGGAAACAATCTAATTCATTTGCCCCGTTTAATTTTATTAGAAAAACATCCTTCCATTGCGAAGAATGTAAGATAGGAACCACTTTAGTTGTGGGCCAAGTTTCATTTGTCAAAAATGCTGAGATCAGGACCGAGTCTCCATGACCAATGGAACAACTAAAGAACAAAAATAGAAAAAAACCCTGGGATGTGCCCAAATACATAGATATTAAGACCATCAGAGAGCTTAAAGTAAAAACCTAATAGTCTATGATCACATTATTGGCTTGTTGTTTGGGAAATTGGGCCAAAAATACAAACTATCAAGAAGTCTTATCATAGGAAACTATCTTTTTTTATTTGGACATGCAAATAATCTTATTTCCCACTCATCCTCCTAACATTCACACTTCTGCTACACTCATTTTTGGACAAGTTTTTTGACTATCCAAGCAGCATTCTCCTATCACATAGGACTTTTAGATGCACCCCTACATTTTGCCCATTCTGTTCTAATCCTATGGGCAACATAAACCTTAATCTCTCCCTTGTTATGGACTATTTTACCAAGTTAAGGAAAGAGGTCACATTGAGACATCTCTTGGTCTTCAATCATAATTATACCTTGATTTCCACTCTTATTATTATACCAGTAAATGTACATGGACGTTGCATGTGGCAATTTCAAATGATGATGATAACTATTATATTATTTTTTAGTGTTATTATCAAAACCTATGTAATAAAGACAAGTGAACAAAGCATTGTGTACTAATGGATTTGTTCCCTTTCAACCTAAATACCTAGTTTCAGATCTTCTTACTTATAGTTTATATCAATGATTTCAACTTGTGGTTAAATCCAATGGCTGGATTGATTGATCTGCTACTTAGAAAAATTCTGAGTATGTTACAACCCAAACCAAAAGTTGGATTGATTGACTTGTCACTCAGACAAATTTCTGAGTATGTTTCACCCAAACCAATTTGTTGCAAAAAACATTGTTTTGCTGAACAACCATATGACCTTACTGGTTCAACTATTGACCTTTTTGACCAGGTCAATAAGCCATGGGTAAGATTAATTTTTTTTTTTTTTATCAATATGGGTAAGACATCAATTCTTTTTTTTTTTTATCAATATGGATAAGACATTAGTTCTTTTTTTATCAATATGGGTAAGACATTAATTCTTTTTTTCTTTTTTGTATATTTAGCCATTTCCATATTTAATAACAATAATTTCCATTTTCAAAACATACTTTTGTTAAATATGAAGAATATATAATATTAAAGACATGCTAAAATTTTCTATACTTTTGTTTGCTTTTATTAATTTATGACATCACAAAATTGACTTGTTTGGGAGGGAATTGCAATTTGAATAATTTTTTAGAACATTAGTTTTTATCCCATGGTCAAATTAACTGGTTAAACTCAACCCATCACTTGACCAAGATTCTAGGTCTATTTACCACCAAACTACTTCCTTGTAAAAAGCCATTGACTTGGTTAACAACATGGTGACCAAGATAAATGAACAATTGAACAATTTTGACCCAACTAGTGGGGTCACAGGTTAGATATTAGTTTTTTTTCCTTAAATTTGTATCCATTCCCATCATTAATAAAAATTATTCTTATTTATTACATTTATTATTTTTAATATGATGAATATATAACATTAGAGATCTGTCCAAAATTTTCTACAAATTTCTATATTTTGTAGAACTTTATGAATTTCATCATCATCCATGCCTTATCCCAACTATATGGGGTTGGCTACATGAAATTTGTTTTGCCAATCTGTTCTATTTAAAGATAGAATTTTATGAATTTGTATTATCTAATAATTACCACTTCATGGGTTGACCCATTTAACCTTGATAGTTGTACCATTAACCCACGGCCTGGATGGAAAGAACTGTTTTGGTTTTTGGGTTGATTTTAAACTTTGCATTCTATTTTCATCATTAAAAAGAGTGATTTTTATTTTTACTCTTAACTTTTCTTTAATATTATGAATATATAACATTAGACATGTATCCAATTTTTTTTTCTACAAAATTTCTGTATTTTGTATTTCTATTTGTTTTAAATATTTATTACTTAATTATCACGGGTTGATGCATTAGACTTAGAAGATTGGACTTTTGACCCACCACCTAGATATAAAAATGATTTTATTTTCAGATTGGTTTTAAATTCTGTATTTCATTTACATAATTTAGAAAAACAATTCTTGTTTATCATATTTATTTTTCTTTAATATGATTAATATTAGAGATGTATGTTTTAAATTTTTTTGTATTTTTCTATTTCTAAAAAATTTATTTTTTTAACTATGATATCAATGGTTGGCCCATTTGACCCAAATGATTGAACCATTGGCCCATCACCTAGATAGGAAAATAGTTTCATTTCTAGTTGGTTTTTATATTTTGTATTCCATTTCCACCATTAATAAAAATGCTTTTTATTTGTCATATTTGTTTTTGTTTAATATGATGAATAAATAATATTAGAGATATGCCTAAAACTTCTACAAATTTTGTTTATTTTTTTGTAATTTTATCTATTTTTAAATTTTTATTATTTAATTATAGCATCAGGGTTAAACCCATTTGACCCAAATGGTTGAGCCGCTTACTCACCACTTAGGCGGTTTTGTTTTAGGGTCAAATTAGAAAAATATAGGTTTTTATACGATTAAAAATAATTGTGTGTGAATTTAATTAATGGAATTTAATGAGAAACAAACATACCTTAAACAATGAGAGAGAATGGGAGTTAATACTTGAATATAGGACTTAATTAAAGGGAACTGAATAAACTGAATAGCAACATCGAAATTATGCTTTTTGCCCTCACAATAGAGAGAGACTAAAAATAAAAAAGAGGGGTATTTTAGTTAAGAAAACGTCCAGAAATCTTAACCTCATTCATACCTTTTATAGTAAGATATAGATTTAAATTATGCGGTTTTGTTTCCAAGGCATTTTGTCCATAAATCTAATTTCGCATTTGACCCCTTCCTAGTTTCATCAATTAATACCATGTCATCAGCAATCTTGGATTGTCACTTCTAGTTATAAAATTTTTTAAATAAATTTCTCATACTTTCCTAGATATCCCTCGAACCCTAAGCTACTAGTGTTTTCACTATCCTACCTAAATGGTATTTTTACCCAACACCCATATTTTCATTGAATCTGAACCATTTGGAAACTTTTTAGGCACCCAAACCAACCCTACTTGCCCAAATTTCCTTCAGTAGTAAACCTTTCATCTCCTTTTGTTAGTTCCTAATCACTTAAAGCCTACATTTGCAGGACATCTACCCTGCTTTACATCACTCTACATTCTGCAGCAACTACCTAATCAGACAATGAAGAAATGAAGCAAGGACACTTAAAAGCTATGATGCCTCGATAGATAAGGAGATGGACACAGATACAGGAAACAAGGTTACAACTCTCCATTTTCTAAAATCCTAGACAGGAGCAAGGGTACAGGTATCCCATCTAATATGCTTAAATCATGCTTTTGTATCTAGTTTTTAAAGCTAAGTGTCATTTTTTAAGACTTGCCTCAACAAATTTATCTAATTTCTAACAAGTAAAGATTTTTTTATAGCATAATTTGTTAAAACATATCATTTTATATATTTTAAAAGTGTTAATGCTATTGTTTACATCTAGAAGTGTCCATGTAGTATCTGGTATTGTATCCAGTAAGTATCATGTCTGACATTGGTATGTTAGGCATGTAAAGTATCCAGGTATCATAGTTTAGAAACTCAAACATTGGGAATATGTCTGGATTGATGCATCTTTAAGAGGTGTACCAGGAAAGAATTAATCAATCGGAATTTAACCTGGTAAACGACAACAGCTGCATATGCACCTAAGAAGATACTTGATACCATTGATCCTAAAATGGCTCCAATAACTGCCAATGGCCATAGTAGGATTGCAAGCCCAGCAAATGGTACACATATGGTCTCCAAGAAAGGGCCTTCCCGACCTATAAGATCATGAAACAATTGGCGCCATCCCTTGAAAAGCATGTAAGGGCTCTTGTATAGGGCAACAACTGTGATCACTGGTAAGTCAACCATAAAACCAAGAACTCCAGCTAAAAGAGCACCTGGAAGATAAAGCAATCTACAAAACAATAAAGTGTGCATTACAGTTATGTAATTCATAACTGAAAATTTTATTGAAATACAAAGGAAAATATAAGACCACAGTGGGGGATCAAGCCAGACCCTTAACAAATAAAGACCATAATCAACCAGGAGATCTGACCCTGACAAAATTCAAGATTGATTTGACATGCTTGTGTATCAGATAGATCATAATTAATAACCAAATAAGGAAAATGCAGGAACAAAGACACTGTAGGAGAGATGTGCAGAATCATTTAGAGTTGGATAGCCTCAGCCAATCCCCTGCATGTGTGGCACACCAACCCTAATCTGTAGAGGATGGTTTCTTCCAATCCTCCTTTCCTGGCATTAGGATGGCATTTTTCAATCCTTTGGTCCAAGGGTTAAATAAATCCATGTCATGTGCCCCACGCTACATGGAGGCATGTAGGAGTTTGGAATCTCACATGGATACAAGGTGTCAGGAGCCTGGAAAAATAGGATTCAAAAACTCAGTGAGCAATACCATACGTCTTAAGATCTGTTTTTCTGTAATATATGCTTATCAATATTAATTAATGAAATAATTGTTTGAAAAGGGAGCAGATTATGTTTAGAAGAATAAATCGATAAAAATAGACTAAAAGGGCCATTACCCAATTATGATCCTGGTTATCCAGGGTCTTGGGAGGGGTAAATTGGACATGGACCTAACCTTAGGCATTTTTTTGCACACAGTTGGTTCTCTCATACATGAACCCGAGTTCTCATACCTGTTAGCCTGATATTTTACAAGTGGCCCCTAAACAGTTAGAACAACTTACAATGCACTGGTTAAGTCTACAGAATTCAAATTTAATGCTCAAATTTTATCCTGGGACTAAAGTTTTTTTAGTTGCATATTACAGATTCAGTAAGGAAAAGAAAAACACCCAGGTCTTATGCAGGAGTCATTTTCAGTAACCACACATGTAGATATGCAACCCATCCATATTCTCAATGAGTTTAACATATGATGGGCCTATTAAGGTGGTATGGAATATCATCAATCTACCAAGGTGAGTGGAGTGGAGCAATGAGTTGTCACAATGGCCTTTGAGAGCTTTTGTGATTACTTTATGTCATATCTTTTCAATAGACATCTTGATTTGAAATAATCTCAAGGTTGAACCATGGAGCATGCCCAATGAAATTAAGAACACAACCTGCTGTAAGATTGTAAAGTGTAAATAGCTTATACATGTCGAAAAGGCCCTAGGCATTGTGAAATATATTGTTCTCTAATCATTTGCTAAGTTTGTGTATGTGTGTATACGAGAGAGATGTACACTAAAATTTCATTCAGGAGTCACTGTTAATGTTCACATGTGTTGACACAATGCATTTTCCAATAAGTCCATGTAACATAAGATAGGACTAGAAGGACAGAATGAAGTATCACCAATTTGCCAAATTGAGAGGAGAAATGAGTTGCCAGAGGGGCTGTCCTGAGAGGTCTAGTGAATACTCCTAGGGGTGCAATCAAATTGAGCTTTAATTGAACAGTTCGGGCTCAAATTTGATTTATATATATATATGTGTGTGTGTGTGTGGGGGTGTATGTATGTATGTATGATCAGAACTAGAGCTTATTGAATATATAGTCGTGCCAGAATTAAACAGGAAAAGAATTCAAATCAAACTTGAACTCAAATTCGAATATAGGAGTATTTTAGTTGAACCGAGGCAAGACATGCTGAAGTTCAGCTCGGCTCAGCTCAATTGCACCCAAATTACTCCTCTCATTTGTTTGATAGACACCTTGATTTGAAAATACAACCTCAAGGTTGTGGAATGGAGCATACAAAAATATCAGAGTTTATAAATATCTTGTTCTCCACTCATTTCCTAAGCTTTGGGCATGCATATGAGAGAGAGAGAGAGGTGGACACTTCTGTTTATGATTCCTATTAACTTGTAGTTTTGTATTTGAACTTAGACTAGAAATGAACTGAGAATGCTACCATTAAATGCTCTTTTATTAAGGCAGGATAAATGCTAGAACATCCATCATGCAGAGGTACAAGTTTTTTTCACCACAGAAGTTGGATACTATAATGAGAGCACAAGTTTCTAATTAAAGGTAAGTAGTTTCATTGGCTAACAAGAGCATTGCCACATGGACCAGAAGAAAAGGAACTTTTGACAAATTAAAACACAAAACCTGATCTCATATGGTTTCCCATCAGGAGGTCCTTGAAGGTGGAGGTCATCCATAACTGAGAAATAGGAGTGAAAACAAACATTGGTAAGGTTCTTAACCACCATAAAGCTTTTCAGTACAGTGCTCCAAGTTCCATCCTATAAATGTAATGAAATGAAATGTGTCAATTAGGGAATGGGACTAAACATGGTAAATGATTACTAAGAAACACGATTGATCTTCTCAACATACAATAATACAGTGGACAAATTTATCTGTTTTCCCTTCTCCAACAGCTTTAAAGGTGGCAAAAAGTGGTTGCAGAAAGCCATAGCCTGCGCCTGCTAGGATACTCCCAACAATGCCAAAAAGTGGCCACAGAATCAAGAGAACAGGAAGACATGCACAAAGGACAAGCTTCAAAACTGGCCCAAGTTTTTTGGTTCTGCCTTAAAGAGAATACTAGCAAATCAATGAAAATGAGAAGGAAGGCAACTGCAAGATATAAAAAAAAGAGCAAGCAAGCAAGGTGATAAAACACTAAAGGGTTAGAGTAAAGTACATTGCAATGCAATAATATGTCCAGATACTGTGCACTAGCCATAGTCCCAAAATGACCGCTGTGTTTCCAATTGTGATTATTAGGCAAATCAATGGGCAGAAAATGGCACCTGTGCAAGAATGAATAAATAAGTAAAAACCATACTAGATATATTGTCATCTTTGAAAATCAACCTGATGTACAGACTATAGAAAAATGAAGCCTCTGACTGGATCTTATTAAGTATTCTCATTGTCTTCAACTGCCAATCATAAGCCTGGATAAGAAAGGAGGGTTGTCACAGGTTGGTGATCAACATAAAACTTTTGCAAAACTCTTATGGACGTGGATCCTGAACCATCATTGTTTTGAGATCATGATAGCCCATTTTGAAAAGTAACACACAAATAATAAAACTACAAACTATGGTAAGCAAGGAAGTTAGTGCAAGAGACAAAAATGTGATTGGCAACTTGGAATCTAGGAATGTTAACAAATAAGGTCATGGAATTAGTAAAGGATTGGTCTCCACCATCAGCACACTGTTGGAAGCCAAACTTTGATGGTTGTAGCATTGGAGGCCCAGGACCTGCAGGCATTGGTGGGGTTATAAGAAATATGAATGGGGAGTTCATTGCTATCTTCTCAGGACCAATAGGAGTTGCAGATTCTACAATAGCAGAATTGAAGACCTTACTTCAAGGACTAAAGATCTGTAAAAGGATGAGTTTGGGCAGCATTTTGGTGGAAGGCTATTCCCAGATGGAGATGTAAGGCACAGTGCAACATGACATAATTTTACAGAGGCTAAACAATTGGCCAGAGAACTGAGTGTGGTTTGGAGCTGGACTTATAGATCAGCAAACAGTGTAACTGACTAACCTGCAAAACAAGAAGGCAATAGGGATGATTTGTACTGGGGAGTGAGTAATATTACTTTTGTAAATACAGTTAAGGGTTCAGGGTTGGGTAGCTGAGGCTAGCCTAAATCTTGTAATTACTCTTTATATATTACTTTTAACCAATGGATATAATTTTAATGTTGCCTATCAGAAAAAAGAAAAGGTTGAGCACAGGACAATATAGTTTTAATGTTGCCTATCAAAACAAACACTCATTTTTCAAATAGTGATTCTTTGTAGCAGAATTCTGACCAAACAAGGCCATTACCCAGAGTTGGTCCCAGCCATCTGGGGTCTTGGGAGAGTAGAGTGGGTAAAGTCCTAGCTTTTGGATTTTTTCCCCCACTAAGTGGTTACCCTCAGACTCGAGTTGAGCCTGTATTATCATGCTTGCCAGCCCAAGAATTTACCATTACACCAAATAATTCTAACCAAACATATGTTGACCTAATTTAGGAACATTTAAGATGGTGCACTGATTGGTATTAAACAGTGAGAGACATTAGAATTTGTAATTGCAAATGGAGTTTCCATAGTATGTGATATTTGTGGATGACAGAGTATTAATTGACAACATTAGGGTGGGGTTTAATGTATAAATAGAACTATAATCAAAAGTAAAGGTTTTAAGATATGTACAACTCAAACAGTATATATAATAACATGAATGAGAATTAATATATAATTAGGCCATGTTGGGTGCAACTCTCATTCTTGTTCATTCTTTCCAATAATAAAATTATAGAATGAACAAAATGGATAGAAATGGGCAGAATGAGAAAATAGTGCTATGAACCAAACACCTTTTTTTTTTCAAAAAAAAAAAATAATTCTTTTTGTGGCAAGAATGAGAATAAATTTTGAATGCATTTGGTTACAAGTTTCAATTTTTATTCTTTTTTCTTTCACCAACCAAAATAATAATATAAGTATACATATTAGCAAATATATAGTGAAAACATGAAAGCCTATGCCAACAAAACACAAATCAACCATGTTGGCCCCACATCAATAACACAAAATATGAATAAGAAAATAAAAAAGCTTTTGCATTTGGTTGCATAGAGAAAATATAAAAGTAAATTTAAAACTAATTGCTGAATTGAGTAGGTAGTTATGCAAATGAAGAAAAGAACTTGCAACTTCTAAATAGAAATGGAATCTAAAAATAGTAAAATTAAAAAAAATAATAATAACATGAAGAATATAAAATGTCTAACAACTTTATCAAATTGATAATAGTATATTGAATAAAGATAATATATTAAGAAAGTTATAAAATATAATAAAATATCATATAATCGTGCCCCATGTTGGCTCATGTTCATTCTCCACAGAAGCTCTGTGCTGGCGGTGATAAACCGCCTTACTAGGCATCGAAACCGTCGGTATAGATTTTGATGGGCAGGTGGCCGGCTGTAGTAGCCGATGGACGGTTGAGAGAAAGAGCAAAGTACTACTTTACACTAGTACCTTCCGAGCAAAGAGCAAAATCTGCATACCCAAGACTCGAAAACAAAAGAAACGACATTGGCCAAAAGATAAGTAGCAAGAAACCAAACAGAAAATCTATGGAGAAGAAAGCCGTTGAAAAAAATAAAAAGTACTAACCTTTAATGATGCCCAGGAGGAGAAGCCCGATGAAGAAGGGTAGAAAACGGAGAAAGCTCAATAAGGAAGCCAAGAACTCCTTAGGAGGCTCCATCTCTCCTCACCTAGATCTCCAAAATCACTTCAAACCCATTACAGAAACAGGGGAATGATGGACACGCGACAACTCGCAGTCTCTGTCTTGTTTTGCTCTCTCTCTCCCTCCGAAGCTACTCTCGTGATCGTGAGAGCAAAGGTCGAAGTGAGTGGGAAGAGTGTGGACCAAGGCAAGACAGTGAGATAGAGGAATGTTTACAGTTAAAGCAAGGCTAACTACAACTACAACTAAGAAGTCAGAACATTGTACGACGAACCCAGAAAAGAAGCTGACTAAGTAATTAACTGACGAGATTGAAGAAGGGATTAGGATAATTATTACAAAAGCCAAACAGTCAACGCCACTCGAATTCAAATGTTCTGGTCAACCAACAATGACAATGATTTTTTTTTTTTTTTTTGACGAGAGTAACAATGACAATGATTTGAACTTGGAACAAAAAATAAAAAAATCTTAGCAAGAACAAGATGGTGCAACCTTTTATGCCGATTTCTTGGTTACCCAATAAATAAATAAAGGCATTTGTCTCTTTTCAAATGGAGGTGAGCCATGAGCTGAGGCGGACAAAAAGAAAATGATTCCGGTTGCACACTCAGGCCTCAGCTGTGCTTCACTTGTTCTCCATCACCCATCCGTTCCGTCGCTTGCCTGACAGAAATTCGAGTTTGTGAGATTTGAGCTCTGATGGTGGCTTTTTATCGAAGTTAACACTAACAATGTTAAAATGCGAGAAATCCACTAATCCCTTTTCCACAAGCACAAGCAATGTTAACGTGAGAAGGGTTTGCCAGTCTTTCAGTCATCCAACAGTTTAGCCTGAGAACTGCTTTCGTGTCGAATTTATCCTCCAAAGATGTTCTCATCAGTCATCACGAGGATTCGGTTCTACTCAGAGACAGTGGTGGACTTTATCACTTTATGCGCTTACGTATAAAAATCAAAACCTGTAATTCTTGTGCTTCAACTCATGAGAAATAAGTTTTGGTTCATGATAATTACTAGTATATAATTATTTTCTTCTATTTTACTCAAAACTCAATGTGGAATTTAAAAAGAAGGGTAAATTACAAAGACCCCTGGCACTCAGCGACAATTATTCCCCTGAATTTTCATTTGTGACCAAGACCCCTTGAATTTTAATTTTGCGATAAATGCCATCATCATTATTTTATAGACCTCCAAACTACCTTTTTCTTATTTATTTGAATGATTTATAATTTGATTAATTTTTTATATATAACATTAAAACCCCCTCAGTTGTTTCGATAGATTTTTGTAGATTTTTTATTGGATTTAATATTCAAATTAAATGGTAGAGGTTTCTTTCTAATAGATATAAAATTATGGTTTCATTTGTTTTTTCTTGATTTATTAGAGAAATGAGTGGATAATGAATCCAATAAAAATTTTGCAAAGATCTATTAGAACAACCAAAAGGACTTCAATATTATATTTAGAAAATTAATGGAATCATAAAGTGCTCAAATAAATAAGAAAAGGGTAGTTTGGTTATTAAAAAATAAATAAATAAACAATTGAATGAGAATTTTTTTAAAGTTAGCTAACAGAAATGTAACGAAAGTTTTTCTTTTTTTCTTTTTTTTTTATTTGTTGCAAATGAAAGTTCAGGGGATCATGGGGTAGGAATAGAGCAACAAGGGTACAATTGAACTAAGATGAGCCAAATTTTGGCATGTGTTGACTTTGTTTGAATAAAATACTCCTATATTCAAGTTCAAGTTTGATTCAAACTCTGTTTTTCCAATTCAAGCTTGGTTAAACAAAATATTCAATAAGTTCGAGTTTAACTTGAAAGCTCGAAAAACTAATATACTTTTATAGTTATACTAATCAAGGCTAAGCTCGCGAGCTTTCAAGCTGAACATTTTTTTTATCAAATTTGAGATTGAATAACTAATCAAATTTTCCTTGGGATTCAAACTCAATCCAAACTTGATTAACATTGAGTTTGAATTGAGCCTAATCAAACCTAAGTCTAAACCGTTCGATTAAAACTTAATTCAATTGCAACCTTACAGAACCGGGTGCACGTGAGGTCCATTAAACTTATAGAGCTGAGTCAGCATTTGTACATGAGGGGGTGCCGAATGATCATTGGAGTACTTAGGTAATAGAATTTATTCCAAACGTGACCTTGTAGTCTCAAAGGTGATTCTGCACAACAAAATTTATACCAAATGGATCCTTACCTACTAAAGAAATGGATTATTTTTCTTAAAAAGCTAATGAAATTTTTAGCGTTGGTAGGATAATTCAAGCTACACTATGTGAATTTTAGCCCTTATGCCTATAAAATAAAGAAAACCTAGCTAATATAATAGGTAGAATCTTTTAGCAAGTTTCCTAATTCGATCCAATTAGAGAACCTTTTTCCATGCATATTAATATTATAAATAGAAAAAAAAAATAAATTCAGATATTTTTGGAGAAACATGGGAAACATAATATGATCCTACAACCATATAGAGTTGTGGTGGACATATTAAAAAAAATTACATCCCAGTTTACTCCAGTAGCTACTAATAAGCCGCCTCTAAGTTCAAACCATGTAATAATGATATATCAGAAATGTTTATATAGGTAAATTCTCATCCTGATAAGTGTGAAATTACAAATTTATTTGACGCTGAGAGAAGCTATTTTGTGAAACAGAAATGTTAAAGATTTTGAAGGTGTTTGGAATCGTGGACATTTATTCAATAAATGATGTTAGATAGATACCACTTCAACAATTCCTCTCTCATTTTCTTCCACATTGAGAATAGCAAAAGGTGACTTCAGTTTCTGTGCACTCCTATTGTTTGGGGAAGTTATTTTTTTTTAAGCTTCCCCCAATGGTTAGACGTATTTTTACTGTTATGCTGATGTAGTGCCTAATAGCGCCTATTTGTCATAAACGGTTATAGTGATTACCTTTCTCGATTTTGCAAATAAATAAAGTATAAACATTAAATGAAAAAACCTAAATAAAACCAAATACATAAGATTTTTTTAGTGGTTAAATGAAAACTAATTCATTAAACAGAAAAAAAAAAACTTATAACAGAAGGAAATCGGAGTCCATGGAAGCATAAGTCCCCAGAGGTTTTGGCCCATTGAGCTAAAAAGTGAATAGACTTGGTAAAGGCATGAGGTTTATAAACAAACTTAACAATAAGAAAGGAATTTAAAGGGTCATAAATAAAATCAAACCACCTGGTTTTCCAAAAACCAAGGTGTTATACAACATTCCCTGTTCAACAAGTCCAAAATAGCTTTAGCATCTGACCATATGTTATACAACATTCCCTGTTCAATTTAGTATTAACAATTTGCTATTACTAATAACACTTCAAAACTTGGAGGTATTTTTAGATTAAAAAATTTCCTAATGTCATCAAATTCAATTGAGTATTAACAATTTAACAATTTCCTAATAACACTGAAAATTTACCATTACTAGAGCTTCTATTCAAACATACTTTATCTTGATCACCTCCAAAGGCATGACTATTAACAATTTTGCCCACAATAATAATTGGAAAGACTTGATTTAATTTAGTTCTATCCAGTTCTTAGAATTCTGATCCACAAAGTCTCAACTAACAAACATTCCTGGTTGTTAGTCATAGCTCTTAAAGGAAACTCAAAAGCATTAGTATTCATGACGCACGGAAAAGATCAAATATCTAAATTTGATTTCTAGCAAACATGCATACCCAATACCCAACTTAGGAAGAAAAAAAAAAATACTAAAGATTAGGTCTATATCTAATCCACCTTTTCCAAGACTCTGGATAACTCGGATCAACATTGCGTAATGGCTTTCTCTAATATCTATGGTTCTTACCCGATTTGAAGCATACTCAACAATTTCGAATTTAAAGTGAAGTGGCTTTATAACTCATAAACCCGTGCTTGTTTTGTTCTTTCCTTGGAGCTCATATTGGGGCCTCACATGCACATCTCAGCATGCATTGAGAATTAAGGGTGTAAATAAATCGAATTCGAATTGAATCAGACAATATTCGAATTTAAATCTGATTAAAAAATTTGATATCCGATAGATACTGAAAAATTAATATTCGAATTCGATTAAATATTTGAATATTCAATTCAATTCGAATTTGGATATTTAATTATTATATATATATATATATATAAATTATAAAATATTATATATAAGAATTAAATAATCGATTGAACTCGGATATTTATCGAATCAAATCAGGTCATATCCAAATTTAAAATGATAGATTTTTGAGACCCTAAGATTAATTATATTAATCATGAAATATAATTCAAAGAGTTTATTTCATTATACATTATATATAGTATTTTGTTATATATTATATATTCGGTTAAGGTTTGATTTGATTTCTAAAATTCAGGAAATCAAACCAAAATCATAAAGAACCTCAAACCGCTTTTATTTCCATGCCAAACCATACCACAAATTTCAGCTTGGTTCAGTTGGATTTAGTTTGGCAATTTGGACTATATAATAAACACCCTCCCTATAGCCAAACCCTTGCTATATGTCCAAAATTAAGCCATTCTGTGGGCATGTTCTATGGCTAATATAGGGATGATTTGAACCGAGGGATATCCACTGGTGGATGGTTCAGATAAGCCACATCATCCTTGCGGGTGATAAAACATTAAAACTGGAGTAGAGAGAGAGAGAGAATCTTCCACCTCATCAGCTTGCCCACATGGAGAGATACCCTAGAGTTACCAACCACCATTACGAAATATAGATAACAAAAATATAGCTTTAAAAACCATTTTTCAAAGGGCGGAGAGAAACCCACGTAACGTAGAAACCAAACCAAATTACAAATGCACAAAGAAAAGAAAAGACAAAGTACCTAATCTCCATTTCTTATTCAACATATATTCCAGTATGGAATTATGAGCTAAGATCCATGTCCCTACGCGGTATATAAACAAAGTCCCTAGGGCCCTAAGATAATGCCTAAAACCAAAGATGGCAACCCTTTTAGAGGACCAACCAACCAGTCGATGTGATTTTGTGTGGCCCGCCATTCAAGCAAGCGCCTTACGCCCCCCATGTGCGTTAACTCCCCTCCTGCCCCAACAAAATCGGCAGAAAAATCTCGCTAGTTGACAGGTTCCATCCTTTTTATGTACTACGTGGCACCATCATAGTCGTCCATTATCATACAACCAAACTTTTCACAACACCACGGGCAGAACCGCAGAAAGCTACCATTTTAAATGTTATTTTAGTCCCTTCTTCTTTCTTTTGTGTCTTCACTACTTCACGCGCTCATCAACTTCCTATATAAGTAGTTTCTTTTCAAGTTTCACCAACCGTCTTCCTCTCCCCCTCGAGTTAGAGAGACAGAGAAACAGAGAGATGATTAGATTTAGTGTAAAGAGGTTTTGCAGGAGCAACTCTAAGCTTAGCGCAGGCGGTGGTGGTGGTGGTGGTGGTGGTGACAACAGCACAGGAGGGTCCGGCAGGGGATGTGGAGGTGGTGGTGAAATAAAATGGGAGCTCCGACCTGGAGGGATGCTGGTTCAGAAGAGAGAAAATGGGGAAAGTGAAGGTGAAGGAATGATCACGGTTAGAGTCTCAACTGGATCTGAGTGGCATGGTATCTCCATTGAAGCAACTTCAACTTTTGGTAATCCATCATCTATCTTTCTCTGTTTGTTGGGTTATTAAAATGGAAAACAATAGATTCTTCATCGTTTATATATATCCTTGTCTTGCTGATTTTTACAGGGGAACTAAAGATGATTTTATCATTGGTGACCAACTTGGAACCAAGAGAGCAGAGGCTCTTGTTCAGAGGGAAGGAGAGAGAAGACAATGATTTCTTACACATGGTTGGGGTTAGAGACATGGATAAGGTGCTGTTGTTGGAAGACCCAGCTAACAGAGAGAGGAAACTTCATGCTTTGTCCCAAGACAAAGCCATTGGGAATCCTTGTCCAACCATTAGCGTGTAATCTGATTAATTAATTGTTTTTCTACTAACCACGTAACGACGTTTAATCAATGTTTTGTATCAACTATGAGAACACCCACTTGTTACTAGCTTGTTAGTATTTCTTCTCTCTCTTTCTCTCTCTCAAAAAGGTTATAATGGTTTCTTTTTTGTGTTTGGTTTGATAGAAAATAAGAGAGAAACAAGAGAGTTGAGGGAGAAAGTTATTTTTAGGGATTTCACAAGATTTATTAAGAATTTCCACTCAACTTTATGAGTCTCTCTTATTTCCTATCAAACCAAACATGGCCTTAGAGTTGCTTACCAAATTGCCTTCACAACGTGCAAGTGGGAAGTTGACTTCAATGGGGATTATAGCTGAAAAAACACAATAGGTAGCCACAGTAACCTGACCCAATTCGCATTAATATTTTCACCAGCTTTGTTCCGTTTGTGTTGATGTTGTTAGCATCAAAATTAGGGTTAATTATTTATATATACCTGCACTTAAATATACTCTCAACTTTCAAAATGACAAAATCTACTTATATAAACCCTCGTTGACCTTTCAAAATTAGGGTTAATTATTCTTCTTCCTTTTTTTTTCCTTTCATTTTTCTTCCCACCGCACTCTTGCTCCCTGCTCTGGAGTCTAGACGAGAATCACATCGACCACCGCTGGTTCCAGATTGCTCTGGTGCCAGAGGTCAATGTTCTCTCAAGCCGATGGGCAAGCCCGGAGTGCTAAGTTGAACCATTTGTCTCTGGGCTTGACACTTGAAGCTGAAGACAGGGACGAAGATTGTGACAAGAGAGCCTGCTTATCACTGTAATTCCGGGAGGAAACAGGGGACATTGACTCCAGTATTATGTGCAAACTCTTTGCGAAGAACCCATTAAATATCTGCTCGATTTTTGCTGCTCTCTAAACAAAAAATTTAATCAATGTAAAGCCATTGTAATTTGTGAACTCGAAACTCAATCGTCCATCGAAAACTGTGAAATAGAAAACTTCAGAATCCATTTAAAAATCCACCGTCGCCGCAACAGAGGATTCAGTCGTCGTTAGGCAAATCGTAAGCTCACTAGGGCCGTCTTGACACTGTGTCACGGTCTAACAGACGCTTAACCTTGACTATGCTCGGCGGGTTTACGTTAAAGGACACCAACATCATTTTCGCTTATAAGATTTTTTAGAGAATTGATGTTATCTTCAGGTAGACCACTAAAAGCTTAACGTACCCTTTGAGAAGGGGTGGTCGACCTCATTGGGTGCTTAACCTTGGCACTCCTAAACCATCACCCCTTGCGGGGAGGCTCTGGTTAATGGCTAGCATGGTTCCCCATACATGCTCATGGGGACAGTGCATGGACCAGCACTGCGCTATCAACACTCATGGGAGGCTTGAATTCTCTAACAAGTTTGACAATTGTAATTGCCTCTCATAAACTTTTTGACAGTTGCAAATAGATCCCCTTTGTTAAATTCTCTAACAAAAGACATGAAAATATCCAAAATACCCATGCAATAACTATTGAAGTTGTTTTCTACATAAAATCAATACAAACTTTATGAACAACAAAAATAAATAATAATAATAATAATAATAAAAGAATGAAAAAAAAACCTCCAACATTCCACTAATATAAATTAAAAATGATCAAATGGGGATGATAAAATTATGTAGCTGAGACCAGTAAGGGAGAAGAATGAATAATGGTGGAAAGAAAACAGCAACCCAAATTACACCTACACTATTGAGTCTCAGATAAGCCATTGCGATTTTGAATTGGGAAATTCTTCAGAGGTTAAAATTTATCTCCCATTACGTAATATCTGTAGAGATGTTGGGAGTTTGAAATTAAGGACAAAACTGAAAGGCCTTGTGTTTTGGCTCCTTGTCTTTTATGAGCAAGTTGGTGCTCCCATCATCATCAGGCTTATCTCTAAGAAGTTCATCACTTTTATCGTTTTGTCAATCCAAAAATAGAGAAGGGGAAAAGCACCCCAACGAAACAAAGAATGCTGTAACGACAGGTTTGTCTTCCCTGACTGACCTGCAGCTAGCTAGCTTCCTCATTGAAATTCAAGTTGATGATATTTTATATATGAATCGAGTTTAGGGTTAATACTACCTGCATTCCTAGTCATATATGTTTGTTTTCTTTCCTTTTTTTCCTTTCTTTCTTTCTTTCTTATTTGGCACTGGTGCACTTAGCTTGTTCTCTTCTGCGCATATCTTGGGGGGTAGCTGTTGAGCTTTTCTAGCTAGTTTTTGTTTTTCTTTCCTTCAGCCAAGTGTTTATTTGTTTATTTCAGTAGTAGTAAGCGTGAGGGTGAAGAGCTGAAGGTGATATATGGTGATGGATGGTGTGTTGCTGCTGTTGACAGAAGATAGAGAGCACAAATGCACATACCCAAGAAGGCTTGCGTTTGTGCACTTTTGTGCTCTCTTCTTCTGTTAACAAAACAGCACACGTCTTTGTGTTCCGACTCCTTGATCTGATTTCATCATTTGATTCAAGTTGAAGGTTGAAGGTGAGCTTTTAACTTTATTTATACATCTTTTAACCCACAACCCCCTACCCCCTCTCTCTTTGTTTTTGTTAATGCAATTAGCAGAACTTTGGGTAAATGGGTTCATCTTTTCTCAAAATTGAGTGAAGATTCTGAATCACAGAGGACTGTATGTAGTTAGGAAAAGGCTTAGATAATGATAGTGAGGAAGAAAATAAATTTGAATAAAAACCTATAGTGAAAATAATTGGAGGATTTATGGTCCATCAAACCCCACAGTACAGAAATGGGCGTGGTCGGGCCCATCTGGACGGGTCTGAAATGGGTATCTTCTGCCTTATCTAATTCTCTACTCTTTTGGTAACGGATAGCGATATATCATTACTCATAAATCCAAAATCACGTATATGTTTTAATTATTTTGTGTCTGAAAGCCAAGGTCATTAGCTTATTAGTTGTGGTGGAGTAAATGTGGACGAGTATTAATCTACCATGCAGCCATAGGGAGTCAGCTGAAACAAAGACAATCATGCAGCATGAAAAAGATATTAACCATTAATTTTTAACAACCTTGAACAAAACTATCCCATCCGGGAAGATAAAATGATGAGAAACCCTAACACCCCACATTTCTATTTTCTTTGTTGATAAGATGATAGAAACCCCATCTCATGTATTGTTTGGATTGAATTGGGAGTCTCCGGATTGAGTTTGTCTACTTTGCTAGTTATTTTGTTCAGTATGGTATTATTCATCAAACCACTTGTGTCGAAACCTCTCAATAAAACGGGAGGGTTGAACACAAACACCGGCACGTACTCAATGTTGCCCAAGCATTGCGTTTTCAAGCTAGCATGCCTATTGATTTTTGGGGGGAATGTGTATTGACCGCATGTTATTTGATCAATCGGACACCGTCCATTCTATTGAAAGGAAAGACTCCCTATGAAGTTTTATTTGGGTGACCTCCTTCTTATGATAATGTGCGAGTTTTTGGTTGCTTGGCATATGTGCACAATCATGGACATGGAGGGGATAAATTTGTGTGTGTTTTTGTTGGATATCCTTTTGGAAAGAAAGGATGGAGCTTGTATGATTTAGAGTCCGACACATTCTTTGCATCACGAGATGTTACCTTTTTAGAGGATGAATTCCCTTATGCACGCAAGGAGGATAAACAACCAAACAAAGCACAAGGCCAATTTCATTGTGGAATAAGTGGGATAGATGAGGTGTTGGTGCCGTCCACTTATTTACCAGGACAAACAAATGGCAAGATGGAGACTAACCAGCGAGGTTAACTTGCAGAAGAATGAGTCAGTGTAGAAGAAGGAACCCACGTAGACCCAAATGCCAATACTAGTGAACCCATGCATTCTTCTAACGTCACCACAGAAAATACAAGTGAAAACAGTCCTGACGTCAGAGGGGTGGCAATGTTGAGCAACAACAGCACTCTGATTCTCATTTAGGGCGTGGGCATCGACGGAAACAGCAGTCCACAAGGTTAAGAGACTATGTGCTTCACACCACACAGCGCTTGAGTCCCTCTCCRCGTCCCTTTGCAAKCTCACTCAGCCAATCACATCCTGCAGGTAGTCCTTATCCCATAGATAACTATGTGAATTATAACAATTTTTCTTGTCGACATCGTGCTTTCTTGGCAGCTATTATTGCAGGAGTTGAACCTACTTCTTTTGCTGAGGCCGTAAAAGATGAAAAATGAAGGGATGCAATGCAGAAAGAAATACAGGCACTTGAGAATAATCAGACATGGACCGTAAAGCCTTTGCCATTCGGAAATGGGTATATCGAATCAAGTACAACGCTGATGGGACAATGGAAATATACAAAGCCTGTCTCGTGATCTTTGGGAACAAGCAGATTTAGGGAATTGATTATAATGAAACTTTTGCCCCAATTGCAAAAATGGTTACTGTCCGTACCTTTCTTGCAGTCGCAACAACTAGAAATTGGGAGTTTCATCAAATGGACGTACATAATGCATTTTTGCACGGTGACCTTCATGAGGAAGTCTACATGCGAATGCCTCTTGGTTTTCAATCTGACAAACTAAGTATGGTGTGTCGATTGCAAAAATCTCTGTATGGCTTGAAACAAGTGCCGAGATGTTGGTTTGCTAAATTAACCGCAGCCTTGAAGACATATGGGTTCCAACAATCAGGTTCAGATTACTCCCTATTCACCTTTCGTCGAGACAGGGTACATGTGCTTGTCCTCGTGTATGTGGATGGCATTATCGTGTCAGGTAATGATCATATGGCAATTCAAGTCTTCAAGAAATATTTGAGTGACTACTTCCATATGAAAGACTTGGGACCATTGAAGTTGCCCGAAACTCAACAAAATTTTTTCTGTCTCAACGAAAGTATGCTCTGGATATTATCGCTGAAGTTTGATTACTTGGTACAAAACCTGCTCCTTTTCCTATGGAGCAAAATCACAATCTGGCCTTGACAGATGGGCCTCTCTTATCTGATACTGAGCGATACAAGCGCTTGGTGGGCAGGCTTATTTATCTCTCAGCAACTCGTCCTGAATTGTCTTATTGTGTGCACGTTCTGTCCCAATTCATGCAACAATTGCAAGAAAGACATTGGGAGGCTGCATTGCGAGTGGTGCGCTACTTGAAAGGAAATCTTGGTCAAGGAATTCTCTTGCGTTCAGATTGTGACTTGCATTTATATGCATGGTGTGATTCAGACTGGGCGAGCTGTCTTTTGTCTCGACGTTCCGTGTCTGGGTAGTTTATTCTACTTGGGAAATCGCCGATTTCCTGAAAAACTAAGAAACAACACACTGTGGCTTGTTCTTCAGCGGAAGCACAATATCCGTCTATGGCCACGGCCACGTGTGAATTAAAATGGCTGAAGGGATTGTTATTGGCCCTTGGAGTGACGCATTCGAACCCAATGCGATTATATTGTGATAGTCAGGCAGCCTTGCATATTGCAACAAACCTAGTGTTTCATGAGCATACAAAACATATTAAAGTTGATTGTCATTTTGTTTGTGATGAGATTCAAAATGGTTGCATTCGTCCTAGTTATGTATCAACTACCATTCAGCTGGCAGACATTTTTACAAAGACATTGGGTCGCAGAAAATTTGAATATTTTTTCTGCAAGTTGGGCATTTACAATCTGCATGCTCCAACTTGAGGGAGGTGTTAGGATTGAATTGGAAATCTCCGGGATTAGGAAACTCCGCTGAGTTAGGATCGAATAAGGAGTTCATTTTGAGTTTGAGTTCTTGTAAATTTAGGAGATTCGTTGTTCGATGGCTGTGTATATATGTAAATCTTCAATGAATGAAAATAAGAAAAACAAACATTTAAGTTTGAGTTCTTATAAATTTAGGAGATTCGATGTTCTATGGCTGTGTATATATATGTAAATCTTCAAAGAATGAAAATAAGAAAAACAAACCAGAAAAGCTCTGATTTTGCATGTATCTCTCTCTAAAAAACATTGAATAAGCATGTAGTCGTTTTTGTTGACACTTGCCCTGCTGCAAATATGTTTGTTTCTAAAGCTGAAGCCTGAAAGGTACATTTAAGAGAGATAGGTGTCAGCTTATTTATTACGGGCTTACTCGGTGTGTATTCATCCGTGCCTATATACTAAAAAAAGAATTAAAAAAAAAAAAAACTGTGCCTGTACCAGATCTGCACTCGAGACGTAAACGATGTTTTGAGAGTGGTTTTGTGTAATTGGGTTCAGGTTTCAACTTGACATACTGCCATGTCAATGTCAATGTCAGATAGACGTCAATGGTTTGACAGTCATCTGTGTTTTGAAACTGAAGTTTTGACCTTTTATTTATTTATTTACTTCTTTTTTGCGTAAGAACGAAGCAGCTTCATTGGATACTAGCGGGCGGGCCCATGAATGATAATGTAAATTAATTGTGTTGCATGTAGATGCAGTCCTGTTAAAAGAGTCCAATAACATAAATAGTCCAAGTAAAGAAATGATTCGAAAACATAAATAAGAAGTGAAGAAACATTCAAAAACAAAAGTAGTTCAACCACTGAAGATTCCAGTGCCTGCAGCGAACCCGTCCCCGTCAAGGATCGGCGATGGAGATTGGAGGGTAAATAGGAGATGGGGATAGGGTTAATTTCATAATGGCTGCGTTGATCGGAGATGAGGACAAATTTTTAGTTTTTACGTCAATTTTATATAAATAAATCAATTCTATTGTTAAATAAAAAATACACATCTTTTTTTCTCAATTACCTAGCCAAATTTCGAACTTTATATGGGAGCCAGGCCCGGGCCCATGATCTAGGCCCGACGGTCCATCTCACCACAGGTTAAGGAAATAAAAAAGGGGATAAATAAAACATAGCACAACCAACATAGGCAACCACCACCATCGTCCGCAACCGCCGACTCCTACCATGACCAGCCCTTCGCACCACAGAACGCCAAAGTTAGAAAAAAAAAAAAAAAAAACGATAAAATGCAACACCATCATCAATACAGAGAAAAAAGAAAAAAAGCAACATCGCTAACTAAAAAACCACCACCTCACCATTGCCGGTCAACCACCATCACCACCTTTCAATACCACTGCCAGACATAAATGAAAAAGAAAGAAAAAAAAATGAAAAAGGGGAATAATGCAGCACTCAAACCATCTTAGGCCTCAAAGGAAACAGGAGATTAGAGCCACCTGCAACAAAAAAAACAGTGAACAATGTTAATTTGAAGGATGTGTAAAAACAAAACACACTGATGCAAATATAATAAAGAAAAAAAAAATCAAAAAAGAGAAACAGGCGATGGTTGCCGAGTGAATGAAAAACGAAATATGGCAAGTGTATATATCAGATCTCTGCTACCTACCGATCAGATCTATTCTTTCAAATTTCGAAATTTCGATATGAGCTCTCAAATTTCGATGTGATGTATTGTCACATCTTTATTCCAGCAGTTCAACTATTATTTAATATAATATAGAGCGTCGTTACAGCTCCGTACGTCAATGATTCTATTAAATGGATGGGCTTTGTTACTGCTTTTGCTAAAGCCATTGCATCAGTGGCTTCAGTAGTTCTCTCAAAGTTGGATGGATCGAATTCGGCATTATGCCCATGGACATTACCAACTAGATCTCCGTTACTTGCTTCATGTAACCTCAGTTGATCAACTCCCATTTGCTTCTCCGCTTCAAGAGGTTGAGCACTTCTAGCAGCAATCTTCTCGTTATGGGCTTCAAAATAAGCCTTCTTCTGAGCAACCGATCCAGGGGTGGAACACTTCCTCATCTCTAGAAGATCAGGATGGAGTTTAGCTTCAGAGCAGAACGTGAAAGAGGGATAATTAACACCTTGCAGCCAACATCTGACACCGAACAGTGATCAGTACAAGAAGATTAGAATGCGGACAAAAGAAAAGAAAAGGGAGGGTAAAACGAAAAAAGAGAAGAAGAACGGAGAACATGTGTTTTTATCGTAAACCTAACGAGAATTAAGAGGAGATGCAGTTATGGCATTTCTGTAATTTTCAAGAAAAAATGTAAAACTTATTGTTAGATTCCATTTGCTGCATTCTCAAACATTCTATCGTACACATTGAGCAGGACGGGACCTTTATAGGATATAACATCACAGTAACATTTAGTATGGTTGCCTACTAAACTGATGAACTAGACGGGAACTTGATTGGAGCACGTCAGCAAGACAAGAACAAGTAATAAACGAACACTAAATCTCAAGGAGTAGACAATAACAGGGCTTCCAAGGGGAATGCATGTAAAACATAGTTTCTAATGGTAATTGATGAAGAAAGATTTGGCCCGACTTCGTAATCACCTCCAGGTGGCAAAGGCAAACAGCTCGGCACAACAGCGCACCCACAAGGAGCCCAAACTCCCCACCAGCAATCCGAACAAAGAGCCCGAACTCCCTACTAGGAGCCTGAATTCCCTACGAGGAGTCCAATCTCTCCCTTAGGCCCCAAGCCACACAAGACAATGACCCGAACTGGCCCGCCTCATGGCAGTTCGGGACACTCCCCTATCCGAACTCAAGACTTCACCTCGCTCGCCACTCTAGCACTTCACCTCCAGGACGCCGAACTGAACGAATGTACCATACCTGACAGCGAGGAGGTCCGTATCCAAGGGCGGCGCACCTGACTGACTTGGGATCTGACGCTTGACAACCGCACTTCAACGGTCACCTGCCACCGCCACCTGCCACCGTCATCGCCAGTCGTAGAGACGGCTCCGACAAAAGGGGGCAATGGCGGTTCTGTCCAACAGAGGGGATGACATCCGAACTGGCAGAAGCCCAGAGGTAATCATACCCGATCGGACAGAAGCTTAGGAGTGAGTGCACGAGGTGGCTATAAAAGGCTCCCTACCCCCCAAGAACAAGGTACGTGAACTTTGCGCCATCTGGTTTTATCTTGCCTAAGAATTCTAACTTGAGCTTCGGAGCATTCATACCGGGTTCCCCCCGGATCTTCCTCATCTTCTTTGTTTCAAGCTCCCTGGTGATAGCAGCTCGGAAACTCCGCCCGTAATTCCAGGCTCACACCGTCATCGTCCTGACTGACAAACCTCTGAGGCAGGTTTTACTCAAGCCCGAGGTTTCTGGTCCATTGACAAAATGGGCCATCGAACTCAGCGAGTACGACCTCCAGTACAAGCCAAGAACTGCTATTAAGGCCCAAGCCTTGGCAGATTTTATCGCCGAGTGCATGTTTAGCATCGAAGCCCCTGAGCCGGTCGAGCCCGAGATCCCCAGTTCGGGCGAGCCCGGAGCTCCCAAGCCAATAGAGTCTGAACCCCGTGAAGTAGCAGCCARTGTAGCATCTCTCCTGGTTAGGCCAAACGCGAACTGGGATGAGGAGCCCTGGATCTTTCACGTAGATGGCTCCTCGAACCAGCAGGGCAGCGGGGCTGGAATAGTGCTACGCGGCCTGAGCGGAACGAAATTGGAATACGCACTACGCTTTGAGTTCAAGGCATCCAACAACGAGGCGGAGTACGAGGCACTGATAGCCGGGCAGGAAACAGACCGGACGTATGGTCAATTTGGCAAATACGTTCAGTTCGGGAGAAAGAACAACCAACACTTAACCAAAAGAAAAGTCATTCCATTTCAAAAAAAAAAAAAAATCTTTTATAGGCCCGGAGCTACTTCTTCATTATCAGAAGGCACTTCAACGATACCCGGAGGCCCTGCCTCGCCCTCGAAATCTGGCTCACCATCAGCAGCATTGGCCATCTCCTGAGTTATGCGCGAAGTGGATATGGCACTAATATCAAGCTCGGGGTACGTATTCCGGATCATCCACCGGCTTAGCTTGAAACCCCTTCGATACGAATCCACCATTAGGTCGTCAAAGCTCGGTGAGGCGATGTACTCATCGACAACCATGGCGTGAGTAACAGCACGGCAGGCCACCTGGTGCAGGGGGAGATCAGTCCACGCCGCGACCTCCTCGGGGAAAATGGCCTCCTTACTCTTCTGAAGAGCGTAGGTCGGCGACAACACACTCCTGAATTCCCCTAGGGCCCCCGAGCCCGAAGGCCCAGCTCGCGTATGAGCAGACCCAGAGTAAGCAGGAGCACCAGAGTAGGTGGGAGCCCCCGTGTAAGTAGTTTCAGCATACGGGCCCCCTGTCGTTTCTTGCATTGGAGGAGCCATCTCGGGCTCCTTGGGCGGATCCCCTGACGGGTAGTCTGGTACCTCGGGCTCCGCATCCGGGGCAGCTCGGCGTGAGTTCGCTTGGCGACACGCTTCCTCCTCTTCATACCTTGAAACAAGTGCCCACCACGAGTCCTTCCTGAGTCCATCACACCTGCAAAAAAGAGTTCGGCATCAGAAAAAAGCCAGACAGAGCAAAATAGAACCTCCAAGTAAGGAACCTACCCGAACTCAAGCCGACCGCAATGAGCTTGGCCTCCGTCAGATACTGTTGGCACTTTAGCCCAAGTCGCGCCCATTGTCGGAGGCCCTTCACCGTCTCTTTGTCAAGCGTAACACCGGAGTCAGGGGCGGCCACCCCCACCCGGTCTGAAACAGCCACCCCAGCACACTTCGCACCCGAAAGTAGTCCTGCTTCCACATTGGGACCTTGTTAGGAAGATCATGTAAAAGCTTAAAACCCGGGCGAGGAGACAGGTAATACGCCCGCCTACGCCCGGGGAGGAAACCCGCTTGCTTCTTAAGCATTAAGATGGAAGAGAAGATTTCCATGTCTAAAGGAAAGCCCTATTCGCTAAATAGGGAGATTGTCCCCACCAAATTATGAATGGAGTTCGGGTGAAGCTGGCCGACCGTAACGCCGAAGTGATTCAAGACCTCGACAAGGAGGGGATGGAAAGGCAATCGCAGCCCCGCAGCGAGCTGCTCCCGGAATATCACGATCTCATCAGGACCGTGTTCCTAAGGAAAGATACCCGAAGGTATGAAATAAGCGTACTCCCCAGGCAAATTGTAATAGGTAATAAGGAATTGGAGCCCCTCAGGCGTCATGGTCGAGGGGCCAAACTTGTCTAACATCCGACCCCGACGAGAGGTGGACGCCAAACTACCCGAGGCGACTTGACCTACGGGTTCGAACTCTTCCTCGAGCTCTACCTCTGACTCGCTAGGACTATCAGGGGATGCGACTCGGTTCGTAGAACCTACATTTGACCCACTTGAAGAACCTGAGCATTCCGAGCTAGACATCAAGGAGAGAAGGTGGATTCCAGGAAGGTACTCACCCGGAAAAAAGTTTGAATAAGACTACGGGAACTTGAACGAGCGAAAACCTTGAACGCGAACTGCAAGCCTAGATGCGAGTTGAAACTTGGACGCGAGCTCAAGAGGCAAAGCACAGAAGTGACAAAGCGACTGGGGTCCCCCATTATTTATACCCACAGTGACCGAGAAGCAACAACACAGATCAAAGCCAATCCGACGGCCCGCAGTCGCGCTGACCGCACGTCACCTGAGACCGAGACGTGATTGGCACATATCTTTTTGAAACTGACAGATCGCCGGCGCACGTCTTTCTGAAATTGACAGAGTGCCAGTGCACGTCTTTCTGAAACTGGCAGAATGCCAGCGCACGTCTCCTCACATTAAAGGCGGCAGCGGCACGTTTTCAAAATTTGAAAGGACGCCTGCTGTCACGTCTCCTAACGGCGCGCTTTTTTGATTTTGAAATAAAGCGCGCTGTCACGTCTGACAGCAATTGTAGGCAGGTCGGCGTGTTCTCCGTCTTTTGGGCGCTCGAAGAAACTAACCCTGACAGCGCACCTCGCGCTATCAGTCAACCGAGATTCGAAGTACAGGACAGATCCACCTACCACCTTGCGAACTCCCCGCACCAAGGCAAGACCCTTAGCACGAGGAGTGGGGGGCAATTGATGAAGGAAGATTTGACCCGACCTCGTAATCACCTCCAAGTGGCAAAGGCAAACAGCTCGGCACAACAACGCACCCAGGGCACAAGCACCAAAGGGAGGTAACCTGCAGTCCGAACTCCCCACAAGGAGCCCGAACTCCCCACCAGCAATCCGAACAAGGAGCCCGAACTCCCTACGAAGAGCCCAAACTCCCTACTAGGAGCCTGAACTCCCTACGAGGAGCCCGATCTCTCCCTTAAGCCCCGAGCCACACAAGGCAATGACTTGAACTGGCCCGCCTCATGGCAGTTCGTGACACTCCCCTATCCGAACTCAAGACTTCACCTCGCTCTCTACTCCAGCACTTCACCTCCAGGACGCCGAACTGAACGAACATACCATACCTGACAGCGAGAAGGTCCGTATCCAAGGGCGGCGCACCTGATTGACTTGGGATCTGACGCTTGACAGCCGCACTTCAACGGTCACCTACCACCGCCACCTGCCACCGTCATCGCCAGTCGCAGAGACGGCTCCGACAAAAGGGGGCAGTGGCGATTCTGTCCAGCAGAGGGGATGACACCCGAACTGGCAGGAGCCCAGAGGTAATCATACCCGACTTTACAGAAGCTTAGGAGTGAGTGCACGGGGTGGCTATAAAAGACTCCCTACCCCCCAAGAACAAGGTACGTGAACTTTGCGCCATCTAGTTTTATCTTGCCTAAGAATTCTAACTTGAGATTCGGAGCATTCATACCGGATTCCCCCCGAAGCTTCCTCATCTTCTCTGTTTCAAGCTCCCTGTAGTTCCGTTCAGAGGCAAAGTCGTTGACAGGTAGAACCATCCGGATTGCGTACCAACTACTTGTAAAAAAAATGGTAAACAAGATTAACTTGAGGAATGTGTAAAACTGAAGCAAATTGACACCAATAGTAATAATGAAGAAATAATGAGAAGTAAAGAGAATATCCCAGCTATCATGGAGGGAAAAAAATAGTAAGAAGAATAGAGTGGAAGAAGAGTAGTGTAGATGAGAACCTCACGTCGAGATGGTGGCAGAAACAGGTAACTATACCAACAAGCAGTAAACAAAATGAGAATGAAAGCCATATATTGAAGAAGAACAATAAAGGATTTCAGAAACAACCTCAAACAAGCACAACGAACAAAGGAGTTACGAAGTCTTGGGATGGATATATATAGATGGGGCGAGCGAACGTCGTGCCAGGGTCGTCATACCAAACCAGCTCATGAATCATGATAGTAAGCAAGTGAGAAAATTTTAAGGGATGCTTAGTATGAACGTTTATCACGTGCGAGAAATGCAAAGGACTTGATGCATCGAACCAAAAACAGGGAATGTAAAAAAAAAAAAAAATGCAAAATATGGCAAAGGATCTGAGAGGATTAGAGAAACCGTGGACATGGGGCGGACTGGCACATTTATTGGAAAAGACATGGGCGGACTGAGCGTAAATTAGCAGAGAGGATTAGAGAAACCGTGGACAGAATGAGAGAGGCAGTAGTGGCGTTATTGTAATTAATTAGATGAATATTGAGAAATTTCAAGGGAAGGGAAAAGACGTTATCATTGCGGGTGTCCTATCAGGGAAAAAGCTTTTTTAATTATTTTTTTCATAAGTTATTTCTGAAATTAAGGTAGAGAGAGAGAGAGTAGGTTAAAAAAATAAATAAATTTGCTTTTCAAGAAATTATGGTTGAGAGAGTAAGTTATAAAATAAATAAATAAATTAGGCTACTTCCTTTTCTGAAAATTAAGGTAAATTATTTCTGAAATTAAGGTAGAGAGAGAGAGAGTAGGTTAAAAAAATAAATAAATTTGCTTTTCAAGAAATTATGGTTGAGAGAGTAAGTTATAAAATAAATAAATAAATTAGGCTACTTCCTTTTCTGAAAATTAAGGTAAATTATTTCTGAAATTAAGGTAGAAAGAGTCGGCTATTAAAAAAATAAATAAATCTTTACGTCTGAAAATTAAGACAGGTTTTTTAATTATTTTTTTAAATAAGTTATAAAAATAAGTCTACATTTCTGTAAAAGGTCAAATTAAATTAAGGAAAGTTTTTTTTTTCTTTCTAAAAATTGAGGTAAAGAGAGTAGGTTATAAAAAAATAATTAAGGTAGAGAGAGTAAGTTATTAAAAAATAAATAAATCTGGAAAAGGTAAAATTAAATTAAGGTACAGATTGTTATTTCACGCTGATTCGATCAGCCCTTACAGCTGGCAAGCAGGACACATTTCACGCTGGTTTGGTCAGCTCTCAGTCAGGCCCAATTTCAGGCCGCATTCATTGTTTACATTTCACGCTGGTTCGGTCAGATCTCAGTCAGACCCAATTTTACGACCCTACCATCGGACAAATGGCAGCCGATGCAACGACTTTGTGTTCAAAGTAGAACAAATCTTATTGGGGAGGGCATACGAATAACTACTGTCCATGGTCAGGCTTTCCTTCGTACACCTTTGTCCATCGGATTATTGTTCATTGTTCATCGGGGAATATCCATTAGACCATCATCAGCCTATTGTCCAACGTGCTGACTCGGTCCAACGGGTTCGGCTTAGGGAGCCTGCCTTTGCCCAGCGGGTTTTGTCCACATGTGTTCGAACTATATCCAACGGGAAGGCTTGCTGACTCTATCCAACGGATCTAACGGGGTCGGTTAAATCAATCTGACTTTGTCCATCGAGTCCAATACGCCTTTGTCCATCGGGCTCGGATTCCATCCAACGGCAAACTGAGAGAGCTTGTCCAAATGTGGCATTTCTGTAAATTTCAAGAAAAAAAAAAGATAAATTCATCCATAGATTCCATTTGCTGCATTCTCAAGCCTTCTACCGTACAAATTTCAAGTTAATAGATATACTAACGGAGGGGCCAGCAAGAAATTAAATTAGTGTGTAGAAAAAAAGGAAGTTGAGAAGGTTTTTTTAGTGAATGAATCTTTGAAAAAAAGTTATTTAAAATAAATTAAAATTTATATCTAATAATAGTGGTGAGAACCTCATGTCGAAATGGTTGCAGAAATAGGTTTTTATTTATTTTTTGGGTAAGTTATATATGAAATTATAGAGTAGGTTATAAAAAAAAGTTCATATTTCAGGAAATTAGGAAATTAAGGTAAGTTATTTTTTTCTGAAAGTTAACGAGTGTTAGTTCTAAATCTCTCAAACCATGTTTTAAGGGACTCTTTTAGTCTATAAAGAGATTTCTTCAGCCTGCATACATTTCCTTTCATATCTATTCCATACATCCCTGGAGGAAGAGACATATAAACCTCCTCATGTAATTCATCATTCAGAAATGCATTATTTACATCCAATTGATAAAGGGATCAATCAGAGTGAGCAGTTAGAGATAGAAGAACCCTCACAAATGTCATTTTGGCAACAGCTGCAAAGGTATAATCAATCCCATATGTCTGTGTATAGTCTTTTGCAACCAGCTTGACCTTGTACCTCTCAATGGTGCCATCAGCCTGATATTTAATGGTAAAGACCCACTTGCAACCAACTTGATAATTCCCTTCAGGCAAATCAACCACTTCCCAAGTGTCATTCTTGTGTAGGGCATCAATTTCAGATCTCATAGCATCCATCCATTCTGGAATATTAAGAGCTTCTGACACAGTCCTAGGAATAGGGTTAGAGGCAACAGAAGAGAGATAGGCAAAGTATGAAGGGAAAAGCAGATTGTAAGAAGGTGTTTGGAAATGCAATGTGCAGTACACTTCCGTTTTCCTTTCTTAACGGCAATGAGAATATCAAGGTTAGGGAAAAATGGCTCCAAGGGGACTGAAACAGTACCTATTGTCTCATCTGTGACTGGAAGTGCATGAGACTCGTGTTGTAGGGGAAACAACCTACTCATTTCTGAATCTTTGCCTTTGATACACCTTGAGATTGAGAATAGGATGAGGAGGTAAAGGAGGAAGAACACTAGGACAGCGAGAATGGAACGACTGATCCTTTCTTGATTCATTTGAAGGAGAAGCAGATTCATCAAAAGATTCAACTGAGATAGGAAGATGAAGAACAAACACCTATGACAAATCCTCCCCCTGTGGACAATGTCCTTCAAGAGATGAACCATAAAAGGGAGAAAGCTCATCAAAGGTGACATCTATTGAGACATCTGAGTGTCAGTCTTTGAATCAAAACAACAGTAACCCTTCTGTTTGGGGGAATAACTAAAGAAGATACATTTGTGGGCTTTTGGTTCAAATTTTTACCTTTGGACACTTGGAACATGTACATAACGAGTGCAGCCAAAGACACGAAGATGAATAGAAAAAATGTCATTGTCCGGATGAAAAAATTGAAGGAAAACTTAAACCCTAAAACCCTGGATGATATACAGTTTATAAAGTATGTAGCAATGAGAACAACATCACCCCAAAACTTTATAAGAACATGTGAGGCAAACAAAATACTTCTTGCAACTTCAACAATATGCTTATTTTTTTTTTCAGTAATTCCATTATGTTCTGGGGTCCTAACACAGGAACTTTGATGAATAACCCCCATGTTAGAAAGATAACAGGATAAGTTCTTTTCAAAATATTTTTTTGCATTATCATATCTGAAAATTTTAATCATGGTATCAAACTGGGTTAGAACAAATTCATGGAATTGTTTTACAAGTCTTGAAACTTTATCATGGGATTTCATTAGGAATATCCAAGTGAACCGAGAAAAGTAATCAATAAACAAGATAAAATATTTGTATATTTGACAACTCACAAGATTCACAATAAAGACTGAACAAACTAATTCCCTTGAACAGTTCAGTGAATAAATGACTCAAAGCAGAAAAATAAAGATGACCCAAACGAAGATGACACAATATAATTCGACTAATAGACACTGAAGAAATGGACCCAAAAGCAACATTCCCAGGATAATCAGGGCATTGTCCCGGAGTATCAAGCAGGTATATTCCATTCGCCTCATGGCCACTCTCAATCACCTTCTGAAACTCTAGATCCTAAAACACACATTAGGAAGAAAAGAAGGTTACACAACAGTTTAATGACTTGGTTAGACTACTTATAGATAACAAATTTGTATTTAGTCTAGGTACATGAAGGGCAGAAGGTAGGAACAAGGAATCTGTAGCCTTGATGGTTCCCTTGCTAGAAATAGGGGCAAGAGAATCATCGGCTAAGGTAATTTTATCACGTCTAGGAAGCAAATCATATGAAACAAAAAAGGTAAAGATGTTGGTCATATGATCAGAAGCACCTAAATCAATAATCTAATAGATCTTAAGATTACCTGAAGTGGTTGCATGATTGGCAGAAGCCCTTATATCTGAAYGAGCAAATGCAGAAGAAGCTGAATTTCCTATAGGGTTGGAAGAAGAAGTCACACCCTCTAGATGACTGATCATCTTCCCAAACTTTTCATATTCTGCTTTCAGGGTTGCCAAATGTGCACAAGCAGACATCTCTTCAGTATAGTATTTGTCACTATCTGGACCAATAGCCACATTTGCACTCGTCCTTTTACTATCATGCTTTTTCTGAAACCGAATGGAAACAAGATTATGATGTAATTTTCAGCACTTGTCTTTGGTGTACTTTGACTTCTTGCAGTACTCACATACAACCACTTTCTTCCTAGAACCACTAGAAGTCCCTGCAACTCCTTTGGGTTTAACCCCCATATTCGCAAAGTGATCACTAATACCAGCCCTTTGAACCTAGACAATCTTTCTACTCTCTTCACTGCTCATCAAAACATATGCTTGTGACAATGACACTCTGCTTGGATAAAATATTCTGTTTTGTGATATCATATTTTGGGTTTAGTCCGGTTAAGAACTCAAACACCCTATTTCTTTCAACCAGTTTCTTGTAGGTCTTTGCATCATTGGTGGTGTCCCAAGTTACAGCTTCTATAAAGTCTATTTCTTGCCACAAAGACTTCAGGGTTGAGAAGTATACAGCTAAAGGTTTCTCCCCCTGCCTTAAAATCTTCACATCACGTCTCAATTTATAGGATCTAAATACATTTAGATTTTGGGAATAGGTTTTTGCAACACTGTCTCAGATTTCCTTTGCTGAATTCATCCATAGATAGTGTGGCTAATCTGTGGCTGCATTGAGTTCACAAGCCACCTAATAACAATGTAATTCCCTTGCATCCACTTCTCATAGGATGGATCATCCTCTGGGGGAGCTTTCTTGCTCCCAGAGATAAAGCCCCACTTTCCTCTACTACATATATAAATCTTTACCAATTGTGACCATGCCAGATAATTAGTTCCATCAAGCTTGACTATGGTCACAGTCAATAAAGAATCAACCGGAGTCCCCTGAACTTGTCCAAATTCAGGAACATTCTTGTTTTCAATCTTTGAAGAATCCATCATGTAAACACTGCAAATAGGATTTCAGCCAACTTCTACAAGTGTACTGAATGATGATAGAGCAAGGACTGTGTTAAAATAGCCTCAAAACAGAAATACACAGCCAAACCACACCCAGAAGCTATGAGAACCAAGTCTGAAGCAACACCTTGTTATCTACATGAGACACTAAATAGCTTGGTTCGACCTTCAAGAAGTAATCAGAAAACCTCCAAGCACTGTACAACCAGTTGAAGCTCCTTTTCTAATCAGAAATTCTAGGTACTCACCAAAAAGTACCCCAAAAAGAGCAAAGACAAGTCCGTATTGATGAAGACCCCACTGTCAAAGGTGAGAAACACCTCAGGAACAATCCGTACAAGCCCCAAAAAACAACCAAATAGAAGCAACAACTCGCAGCACTGAATCCAAAGATGTTTCGACAGTTTGACAGTCTAGAAAAAGAATGAAAACAACCCAGAAATCTCTAGGTTAAACCAAATTAAAAACAGTCGAATAGTTGTACAGTTTTCAAAGAAACTTCGGACACTTCAACAGTCCAAAAACAGAAAAATAACCTAGAAATGAGCACAACTTACAATCTCTGACTTAAGCTCCAAATCAGAAACTGAACTGTTATTTTTCTCTGATTCTTCCTGGTTACCGAACCACTCTCCAGGAGATTTGAGTCTTGGGCACCCTCCAATGACCTCCAAGAATCAAGCGATACAAGCTGAAGCTTCCAACTCTAGAACACTCTCATGTAGTCAGTTGGATTACACCCACATGAGAGCCCAAGCCAAGTTCAGGCCTGCTCTGATATCAAGAAGAAAAACAGTCATTGAGAGTGTAGGACTGTTTAGAATAGATGCAGAAATTAAAAGAAATCAAAAAAACAGCAAAAAATACTTCTATGGAGTAGAAGGTGAAGAAGGAGATGATGGCAATAAGGGTTTAGAATATGAGAGTTTCGAGTCTTACTCTCTCTAACACCCTAACACTATTTTATTAAGTTAAATTTGAATAATTACAAGAAGGCCCTTAGTTGGACAAGAAATTACAAAGATCATAACATAGAAAGGATGAGCCCAGAATAAGGTCCATTATAAAAAGAAACATAAACAGTAAGAAAGGATAAACAGCCTATGAGCCATTCAGTCCATCTTCTCTACAGGATTTTTTATCATTAGCAGAAAATTTTATTAATAAGAATTAGAAAATGTGAATACAACAAAGTGGGAAACCCATATGGGGAGGCTAGCCACAGCTAACCTCCATATAAGTAACAACATCAATTCCTAGCCAACTTGGTCCCAATACAACTGATCCCTTGATACCCCTTGCTTTCCTAACTAACCTGCCAATCCATTATCAGCCCTTGGAACCCATTCTACTTTTTCTTGCAGCTCCCTTATAACTCTTTGTAGCTCTTTGATAGTCTGGTGTCTACTTTTTCTCTTAACTACCTTATGTTCATTCTTACCCACCTAGTAACTATTTTTGAATCACCTTGAACTTTAATTTCTTTCAGATTCCTTTCTTTTGCCCTCTTTAACACTGTAAGGAGGGCCAAATTGGATGATAATGAATTTTGGTCCAAACAAAAAACATTACATGCAAGAATCATCACCATCATCATCTAAGCCCCATGCTAATTATATGGGGTTAGCTGCATGCAAGACGCATGGGAAAGGGAAAGAAAAGAAACAGAGACACATAGAAGAACCATAAGTTTAGGTCATGTTCATCTATTATCTGATGGTAGAGCAAATATGCTTGCACATCACAATTTATTGTGGTCCAGAAATAAAAAAAAATAATAACAGGCGGGGGAGGGGGGACAAAATTGCATATAGCATTAGTGCATGACTCTTTCTACAAAAGACATTAAGAAGAAATACTATAGAATTACTAGATACAATGAAGAAGAGAAGGATTAATAGTGCATATTTACAAGAAACTAAATTGGATATGGCACTAAACCAAACAGAATATCAGAACAGAATTCATGTAACATACCCCATATGGCACTAAACCAAACTAAACTCTGCTGTGATCTATTTAATGCATTGGGGCCACAAGGTCCCAGAAGGTTGGAGAACCAAATGAATACCTAGATCCACCTCTTGTGCATGTGATGTGAGTTGTGAAAGGAATTCTCATTGTCTCAGAAGAAAGGAACCAATAATCATCTAAGATCATTAAAAATATAAATGCATAAAACACAAATATGAATATAAAAACAAGAGAATATCTACCTCTTGGTAATCTCCAGCTCAAGAACAGGTTGCATGCCTGCTCCCCAGTGATTTTTCCATCTCTATCTGTGTCTACCTCCACAAACACTTTCATATACTTTTGAATATTAGATTGAGTCATCTTTGGCCATGGAGGTTGGAATTGGTTGGGAACAGAATTCCAGAATTAACTGAAATGCCAGATGAAACAAATGCAGAATCCTGTGCAACCTTCTAATTTTGTTTGTCGAGTGACTGGGCTCAATGAAGCTGAGAGCCTGCAGGTTGAATTGTGAATGAACTCTGCAAAGACTCAAGTGGACCCTTTGTAACTGATGGCTGGGGGCCTGTAGACACAGGAACTATGGCAGATTACAAAGGTACACTGCTGGCAGAAAATGCAGGCAAGGAAGAATCATTCTTCTGTTGAGATGGAGTTGCCGAAAAAACATCTCCTACAAAACCTGAATCAGCAAAGCCATTTCCAGAAACTACCATTGCTTTAGAATCCTTAGCCGCAATCTGGCATTCTAGAATGTTGTCCATGCTCCAAAAGCCTTCGTCATGGCAGTTACAGCGTGGGAATCCATTCTCCATGGCAGAAACAAAGATAAGGAGAGAAAAAATCAACATCAAAGAAGCTGATTCTTTCAGCATTGTTTCTAAGAAATGCTGCTAAAACCCTAAAACCAAAGCTCCAAGATCTAACCCTGTTAAAAAAAATCTAACAAAACCCAATAAACGTCAAAATTAAAAGAAACCTGATGGAGCGCAATCCGTTCAGTCCTAGCTGTCAACGATCTTGCCTCTGACTGGAGCAAAGGTGCCTGAAACAGGGAAGAAAGCGAGTAGTCTCCGAGGAAGAACCCGGTGAAAGTGCTCCGAAGCTCAAATTAGTATTTCCTCAAAGGCAAGATAAAAAATCAGATGGCGCAAAGTTATCACATACCTCTCTTCTTGGGGGGAAGGGGGCCTTTTATAACCACTTCGCGCACTCACTCCCAAGCTCCTGTCAGGTCGGGTATCATTGCCTTTAAACTTCTGCCAGTTCAGGTGTCATCATCTCTGCTGGGGCAGACAACCGCCACTGCTCTCTTTGTTGAAACCGTCTCTGTAACTGGAGGTGGCAGTGGCAGGTGGCCGTTGAAGTGCGGCTGTCAAGCGTCAGATCCTAAGTCAGTCAGGTGCGCCGCCTCAGGATATGAACTCCTTTGGTGCCAGGTACGGTTGTTTAATTCGGCGGCTTGGAGACGAAGTGTCGGAGTGGTGTGCGAGGTGAAGTCTTGAGTTCGGATAGAAGTGTGACCTGAACTGCCCTGAGGTGGGCCAGTTCGGGTTGTTGCCCTTTGCGCTCCTCGTAAGGCTCGGGGTCAAAGGGAGAATTCGGGCTCCTTTTGGGGAGCTCGGACCGTTGGTTCCTCCTCTCGGAGCTCGCGCCTTGAGCGTATTGCCGTGCCGAGCTGTTGCTCCTGCCAGGTCGCCCTCGGTTGCTTCCACGTGTTGGGTGGCCAAGAGGTCAGGCCAAATCTTCCTCCATCAATTGCCCCCCACTCCTCGCGCTAAGGGTCTTGTCTTGGTGCGGGGAGTTCGCGAGGTGACGGGTGGATTTGACCCGTACTTCAATCGGTTGATTGATGGCGTGAAGTGTGCGTATGTTAGGAGATTTCCGGATTCCACGAGCGCCAAAAAGTCAGAAAACGCGCCAATCTGTCTTTAAATGCTGGGAGATGTGACGGTGGGCATTTTATTTCAAATTCAAAAAACGCGCCACTGTTGCCTTCAATGCTGGGAGACGTGACAGCGGGGGTTATTTCAAATTTGAAAAACGCGTTGCTGCCGCCTTCAATGTTGGGAGACGTGCGCCGGCGCTGCTTCGGTTTCCAAAGACGTGCGGCCAGCCACGTCTCGATCTTAGGAGGCGTGCGGTCAGCTTGATCGTGGGCCGTTGGATTTGCCTCGATCAAAGCCGTCGGTTTTCGGTCACTGTGGGTATAAATAGTGGGGGACCCCCAATCGCTTTCCATTGCCATTCTCCTGCGTTTCCTTCTAGAGCTCGCGTCCAAGTTTTAGCTCGCGTCAACCTTTCGTAGTCCGTTTGCTTTTTCCGGGTGAGTTAGTACTTTTTTCCTGGTATTCTTTTCCTCCCGATGTCTAGCTCGGACAACTTAGACAGTTTCTCGAGGGGGTCAGATGCAGGTTCTACGAACCGAGCTGCATCCCCCGACAGCCTTAGTGAGCCCGAGGTAGAGCTCGAGGAAGAGTTCGAACCCGTAGGCCAAGTCGTCTCGGGTAGTTTGGCGTCCTCCTCCCGTCGAGGTCGGACGTTAGACAAGTTTGGGCCCTCAACCATAACGCCAAAGGGGCTTTACTCCCTTATCACACAGTTCAACCTGCCTAGGGAGTATACTTATTTTATACCCTCGGGCGACTTCCCTTGGGAACACGGTCCTGACGAGATCGTGATATTCCGGGAGCAGCTCGTCGTCGGGCTACGCCTACCTTTCCACCCTCTCATCGTCGAGGTTACGAACCACTTCGGCGTCACCGTTGGTCAGCTCCACCCGAATTTTATCCGCAATTTGGTTGGGACTATCTCCCTCTTTTGCGAACACATTTTGCCTTTAGACCTGGAGATCTTCTCTTCCATTCTCATGCTTAAGAAGCAAGCGGGTCCCCTTCTCGGGCGTAGGCGGGCGTACTACCTGTCTCCTTACCCGAGGTTCAAGATTTTACATGTTCTTTCCAACAAGGTCCCGGCGTGGAAACGGGACTACTTCGGGGTACGAAGTGCAACGGGGTGGCCGTTCCAAACCGGGTAGGGGTTGGCTGCCCCCGACCCCAATGTTACGCTAGATAGGGAGACGGCGAAGGACCTCCGGGAATGGGCCCGACTCGGGCTAAAATGCTACCATTATCTGACGGAGGCCAAGCTCATCCAGGCCGGCCTGAGTTCAGGTAGGTTCCTTGCTCAGAGGCTTGCCTTTTATTTTGCTTTTCGTTCTTTCGTTTTCCTGATGCTGAGCTCTTTTTGCAGGTGTGATGGACGCAGAAAAGACTCGCGGTGGGAACCTGTTTCATGCCATGAAGAGGAGGAAACGAGTTGCCAAACGGACTCGTGCCGAACTGCCCCGAGATGCGGAGCCCGAGTACCGGGCTATCCGCCCGTGGATCCGCCTAGGGAGACCGAGATGGCCCCTCCAATACAAGAAGTGGCAGGGGCCCCTTACGCCAGGCTGCTTATACGGGGGCTCCTTACGCTGAGGCTGCTTATACGCGGGTTGGGCCTTCAGGCTCAAGAGGCCAAAGCGAGTTCAGGAGCGTGCTGTCGCCGAACCACGCTCTTCAAAAAAGTAGGGAGGCCATTTACCCTGAGGAGGTCACGGCGTGGACCGAGCTTCCTTTGAACCACGTAGCCGGGCGTGCTGCCTCTTATGCCATGGTGGTAAGTCAGCGACTTCTTGTCGGGCTCCTTGTCATTATCTTTCTCGCTATTGCTCTTTCAACATTCTCGTTATTTTTTCTTTTGGTATGTGAACTCCTCCATCCATGCCTTAACGGCCCAAGCGGAAAGGAGCTTGAGGCGAGCACGAGTTACCAAAGAGGCTTCCCGCGATGCCGAAGCGGCTTCTCGCGCTGCATAGGCTAGGCTGGCAAGGTCTCAGAGAGACACCGAGGCCATGGGAGTGGTGGTGAAGCACATGGTGAACCTGAGGCTGGACTTGCAGCATCAGGTCGAATACCTTCAGGAGGATATTAGGGAGAGGACAGAGATCTTTTCGCAGGGCATCGAGGATGCTAAGAAGAAGGTCGTTGAAGACTATCGCCTCGCCACGCTTTGACGACCTGATGGTGGGCTCATATAGAAGGGGTTTTAAACTGAGCCGGTGGATGATCAGGAACACGTACCCCGAACTCGACATCAGCGCCATAACTACTTCGCGCATTACTCGGGAGATGGCCAACGCGGCTGATGGTGAACCGGATTCTGAGGATGAGGCAGGACCCTCGGGTATCATTGAAGTGCCTTCCGAGGGTGAGGACTGAGATTTTGTAATGTAAACAAAGTATTTTGTAATGAAATATTCTTTTGATGAAGTGTTGTCACCCTCTTTTTTCCGAACTGACTATATTGCAGAACTGACTATATGCCTCTAATGATGAGATGCCGAGGTCCTTATCAGCTTGCTGTTAGCACTTTGCCTGTCAGCTTGGTGTTAGCATTTTTCCTTTGCGTGCCTATGCCGAAGAGGTGATAGTCTTATGGTGCCGAGGTCCTTGTTAGCTCGGCATTCTAACCCTCAGGCTCTGGTAGCGACTCCTAGTCCACTTCGCTTGGTAATTTATAGGTAGTATCGTCTTAAGTTAACGACGTTCCACGCTCGGGGTACTTGTTTGCCCTCTAATATTTCGAGCTCGTATGCTCCCCCGAGCGCTCTCTTTACTCGGTAGGGCCCTTCCCAATTCGGTCCAAGTTTGCCCACGCTGGGCTCGGGTGCCATGATCTTACGGAGAACCAGGTCGCCGACGCAGAAGTTCCGCTTTTTTACTCTGGCATCGTAGTACCGAGCTACTCTTTGCCGGTAAGTTGCGGTTCGGATGTACGCGAGGTCTCTTACCTCGTCCAGTAGATCGAGGTTGGTATGTAGCTCGTCTCCGTTTGTCTGATCGTCGTATGCTTCTAGTCATAGTGTAGGTACTTCGATCTCCGCCGGGATTACCACTTCAGTGTCGTAGGTGAGGTTAAAGGGGGTCTCTCCCGTGGCAGTTTTTTCCATAATTCGATGAGCCCATAGAACACTTGGTAGCTCGTCCGCCCACAACCCTTTAGCTCGGTCTAGTCGCGCTTTCAGCCCGCGGAGGATAGCTCTGTTCATCATTTCTGTTTGACCGTTTGCCTGCGGGTGCACGACCGATGTGAAGTTCTGCCGAATCCCCATATCTTGGCACCATTCCTGAAATTTGATGTCCTCGAACTGCTTGCCATTGTCGGAGATCAGTACCCGAGGTAACCCGAAACGACATACTATGTTCTTCCAAAAGAAGTTCTGTACGTTTCGAGTTGTGACTGTTGCGAGAGGTTCAGCTTCTACTCACTTTGTGAAATAATCTACTGCCACCACTAGGAACTTCCTCCCACCTGTTGCTGGTGCGAATGGCCCCAGGAGGTCGATGCCCCATTGCGCAAAGGGCCATGGACTGGTGAGATACTTGAGGTCGGCAGCAGGCTGATGGTGGATATTGGCATGCTTCTGACACTCGTCGCATTTTCTGACGAGCTCGATGGCTTCTGCCTTCATCGTTGGCCAGTAGTACCCTTGTCGAAGTGTTATGAGAGTTTTAGAGGGAGGCTTTTAGAAGCGTTTCCCACAGACGACGCCAATTGATGGAGCGCAATCCGGTCAGTCCTAGCTGTCAACGATCTTGCCTTTAACTGGAGCAAAAGGTGCCTGAAACAGGGAAGAAAGCGAATAGTCTCCGAGGAGGAACTCGGTGAGAGTGCTCTGAAGCTCAAATTAGTATTTCCTCAAAGGCAAGATAAAAAACCAGATGGCGCAAAGTTATCACGTACCTCTCTTCGTGGGGGGAAGGGAGCCTTTTATAACCACTTCGCGCACTCACTCCTAAGCTCTTGTCAAGTCGGGTATCATTGCCTCTGCACTTCTGCCAGTTCGGGTGTCATCATTTCTACTGGGGCAGACAACCGCCACTGCTCTCTTTGTTGGAGCCATCTCTGTAACTGGAGGTGGCGGTGGCAGGTGGCCGTTGAAGTGCGGTTGTCAAGCGTCAAATCCTAAGTCAGTCAGATGCGCCGCCTCAGGATACGGACTCCTTTAGTGTCAGGTACGGTTGTTTAGTTCGGCGGCCTGGAGACGAAGTGCCGGAGTGGTGTGCGAGGTGAAGTCTTGAGTTCGGATAGAAGTGTGGCCCGAACTGCCCTGGGGTGGGCCAGTTCGGGTTGTTGCCCTTTGCGCTCCTCGTAAGGCTTGGGGTCAAAGGGAGAGTTCGGGCTCCTTTTGGGGAGCTCGGACCGCTGGTTCCTCCTCTCGGAGCTCGCGCCTTGAGCATACTGCCGTGCCGAGCTGTTGCTCCTGCCAGGTCGCCATCGGTTGCTTCCACGTGTTGGGTGGCCAAGAGGTCGGGCCAAATCTTCCTCCATCAAAACCCATTTGCCAATTCTTGACAGCTAGATACCCAGATCCTTTACATCAAAATTCAAAAATTTCCAATTGTTTTGCTTTCCCTCTTTTGCTAAATTCTGTTTATCTGCCTTTTTCTTAAACTTTTTTCTCCTATATTCTATGTTTACACACAACAACAAATTGAAGAGAACTATATCTCTACAACTCATGGCATCAAAAATAAACAATCACAGAGGGAAAAAATGCAAAGAAAGAACCACTAGTATGTACCTACCGACCACTCCGATTTCTTCTGATTTCAAAAGAAAATAACTATGTACCTTCCTCACTTTCCTCCCATAGTGATAATTTTCCATCTAAACAAATGCATGCAACTGCATCACCATATTCTGGAGGGATCCAAGTAACTTTCGTAATACTTGTTTCATGTGCCTATAAGACAATTCATAATCAAAATATCAGGAAAAATTAAAAGGTTGTTGGAGAAGCAAATTTTGGAGGATGAATTTGCAGAGTAACTTTTGCGGTACCCTGCAGTGTTTATTGTTTATAGCTTTATGGGCCATCCGGCCATGACTCTCGCTGAAAATCATTTCGTATCAATGATCTTCTCATAAAAGGAAGAGGTGGAATAAGAACATTATCGAATAACAGTAGATATTTGTGCATATCGGTTTTTTATAGAATATCGGGAGCATGCTCAGCTATCAGAAGCTATCATCCCTCTACAAAACCAAGCTTAACAAAATAAACAGCATAACAATGAAGTTCATCGTACCAGAACCCATTTTTGTTTAACAATCTAAACAACTCCATCAAATTGAGAACATAAATAGTCCAAAACAAACTTGACCAATTAATCAATGTTTCAACAAATGAGGTGCTTTAATACTCATAATGTTCATACCAAAATCCTCAAATTAACACAAATACTCCACGGTATGAACCAACAGGGATAAATTACGCCGATTTGGAGTAGCTTATTCTACCAAGAGCATCGAAACCTTTTATTCAAGTTTTGGATCGATTACCACTTGGACAAGAAAATGAGAAAGGAAAGAGAAGAACTTCACGAACCTTACATCTTGACGTGCAGGTGAAGGTCGAAGAATCTGGGTCAGGAGAATAAAAAATCGCCAGTATTCCATCTGACGATCCCGTCGCCAATCTCTAGCCACAGTAGTTCCAAGAATAGCAGCATGTACCCTTGTCCAGCGTTACCAGAGATTTCTCCATGGCATTGCCTCTGCAAAAAGTCTGGTTTCACTATGAAATTTTATAGGGAGGCGGGGATGGAGGAGATGAGAAGAGGGAAGGGGCAGCAGAGAGGCAGGTCTTGAGAGGGAGCTCTCTCGAAAATTATTTCTTAACACGAGTGGGTTGCTCTCTTGTGCGAGCTAGACGAATGGAAAATCTCCAGCAAAGAAAAAAAAGGAGACACGGACGAAAACACAGGGGCCTTGAGTCCTTGAAAGCATGGAAAATCGAAAGCTCAGGCGAAGGAGCTGATGGATGGAAAATCTCCAGCAAAGAAAAAAAAAGGAGAGACGGACGAAAACACAAGGGGCTTGAGTCCTTGCAAGCATGGAAAATCGAAAGCTCAGGCGAAGGAGATGATGAATAGAAAATCTCCAGCAAAGAAAAAAAGAGAGACGGACGAAAACACAGGGGGCTTGAGTCCTTCGAAAGCATGAAAATTTGAAAGTTGAGGCGAAGGAGCTCTGTCGAAAGTTCTTTCTTAACACGAGTGGGCTGCTCGTGTTAAGATTTATATTTTACTTTTTATTTAATATTTTGTTCTATTAAATATATGCGAACTTTTTCTTATTCAATAAAAAGAATGTTTCAACCTAAACTAATGGCCTGTAAATTTGTTATTTGAGAAAAAATATGAAAAATATATGGAATAGACATACTGTCTAAAATATAAAGATTATGCTGGAAATTTAGAAAATGGAAAATATAAAATATAATTAAAATCCAAAATTTTCTTCCCAACCTAAACCAATGACTTGTGAAATTGTTACTTGATAAAAAAAAAAAAATATGACTAATATATCGAATAGACATGATTTCTAAATTATAAAGATATAAGTTATAAGTAATTTAAATACGCTAGAAAATATAAAAACATAAATAAAATCAAAAAGTTTTTCCTCATTTCTGTCACCTGAAATTTTCAAATTTTCTCCATTTATGTGATATGAAACCTCTACCATCAAGTATTTTTCTTCTTTACTTGGAAATTGCTAGTAATGGCACCATACGCCCAATTCTTGTTCATTCAATTTCTCTTGACCTCGAGTATTTTTCTTCTTTACCCAATGCCCCCAATTTTAGAACCTTGTATATCTTTCATATTCCTGATCATGAACATGAAATCATAATTTTAGTGATATAAGTGAGAAAAACCCCAACCATCTCAAATGTTTGAAACAAAGGAGACCATATGAAAAACAGCCCAAGGGCTAACGCTTACAACC
>NW_010729081.1:6225965-6274733 GCF_000365185.1 Nelumbo nucifera
ATATCCCCACAGTAAAGAATGCAAGCCAAGTAATGCTAATCGGCACACACATGGAAGGAAACCAATTAAATAATCATATAGTATCACGATGATACAAGTAACAACAGAAATCCCTTGAAACATTAAATAAAAGCTATGAGATAGCACAACTAAGAAACATCTAAAACAAATTCAAGTATAAAAAGTTATGTATCTCTACTGCAATTGTGGCATTTTTGTAATTTTTTAGAAAAAAAAATGGCAGAATTCACTGTTACATACCATTTGCTGCATTCTCAAGCCCCATACCGTATACATTTTAACTTAATAGATATATATTGATATATTGATGATAGTTCAAACTATATTTTATTGATTAAAACATCAAGGTTATAAAATATAGGGAAATTGTGTAAAATAAATAATGAGTTTTCAATATTTTTCTTAAATTCATCATAATTTTTCAAAATATCTAAAACTCACTATGTAAGTTTTTATTTTCCAAAATTCATTTTCCATTAGTGCATCGTTAATGTTTCTTAACAGAGGTGTTCATGTTAGCATAAATAATAATTTGCATGACTAAATTACCCTTGAATGGTGAGTTAGAGGAAAAATGGTCTTTTCAGTTTTCAATTTTCTTGTTTTTTTTTTTTGCATTTTTAGTGTTTTGTTATAATTTCGAGTGTTTTTTATATTTTCTATTTTCTACAATCTATAATTTTTCCTATATTTTTTGTTATTTATTTGCAATTTATATGCTTTCTATAATTTTTTGGTGTTTTTCTACAATTTTTATTTTCTGATTTTGTTTTTCAATTTCTATAGTTTCTATAATTTGAAATATATTTTTTATTTTGTTTTCACTTTCTATAATTTTTTATATTTTTTGTAATTTCTATGTTTTTATGTATTTTATATTTGAAAATATTTTTTGAACTTTTTTCCTTTTTTTCATGTCTAAATATTAAAATGGAAATATATTAACACTGTTATTTATTTTGTATATATTTTATATTTTTCTATGAAGGTTAAAATGGTAATATATTAACACCTGTTAGTTTATTTAACGTCAAGTAAGAGACATGGTGAGTTTTAGACATTTTGAAAAGTTGTGGTGAGTTTAAGAGAAATGCTGGAAATTCATGGTGAGTTTTAGACAATTTCTCTAAAATATATTAGATCAAACGATACAAATCAACCTAAGGTCTATTTAAGTCTTGGTTGGCTAGTCCTTGGATGTTGGATCCACTTAGGTAGTTCATTAACAAACAATCCAAACTCTTTTAGACCTTGTTTAGCCAATAGATGAGCAACCCTATTACAAAGCCTATTTACATATATAAAAGAAATAAAAAGACTAGCAGTAACAACATCAATATTCTTGCTTAGAAATAGAACATCTGAGGCCAAGTCAAAGTTCTTAGAGTTCAGTGCTTGAACTAGAGGAAGACAATTTGATCCCACCTTTATATGTACTTTGTCGAAATCTTTCAAAATCTTCAGACCATTGAGCAAAGCCATAGCTAGGGGTGGCCACAAGTCGAGCTCTTCATGAGCTACTCGAGCTCGGCTCAGCTCGATTTTAACCAAGCTTCGAGCCAAGCTCAAGCCAATTTATAGGCTTGTTTAATAATCGAGCTGAGCTCAAGCCTAATATAGCTCAATTCATGAGCCGAGCTCGAATAGCTACATACATACATACATACATATATATATATATATATATAGTGTGTGTGTGTGTGTACACATAATAATAATAATAATAAAATTATAGAAATAATATATATAATATTTTTAGTTTTATATATAATAATAAATAATTATTATAATTCTTAATTTTTAAATATCAAATAAAAAATATTATATATATATATATATATATTTTTATAATACATTTTTTCTCAAGTCAAGCTCGAGCTGAGTCGTGCTCGAGATCAAGGTTCTAGCTCAAATGCTCGAGCTCGACTCATACTATTCGGCTCAGCTCTACTCGAATCCACCCCTAGCCATAGCTTCTGATTGGATGGGAGAGGAAGTTTAGTTTTACCAAAAGTGCAGCTACTACCGTTCCTGTAGAGTCTCTCAACATAGCACCATATCCCGAGCAACTAGGGCTCAAAAAACTTCCATCCATGTTTAGTTTTAGCTGACCTGGCTCTGAAGCTACCCAAAATGATGTAGATGGCATTCTAGGATTTTGATACGGTTGAGAAGAGCTTTTACAAATTCTGCTTGGGAAATCCTCATTCTCTCCTTCTATATCCTGTAAGTCACAACAAGAGTAGATCTTGGATCTAGATCAATATTTTCAAAAACTTTTAGGTTTCTACATTTCCAAATATTCCACTGAATTAGAAACAAAAAGGCAATCAAGTGATCCTTTCTATCTTTCTCTTGCACACTAAAGTCTAGCCATGTTGAAATCCACTGCTTGAAAGAAGAAATATGGGTTCCTCTACTTACCTTAGCACTGAGATGGCAGCCAAACCAACTGCTTGTGTATGATCACACTCAAAACAACAATGCATTAGGGACTCAGTCTCTCGATGGAAAATTGGGCAGATATCATCTATGGCAAGCTTTCTTTTATAAAGGTTTTATTTGACTGCAATAGCATTTAAACAATATTTCCATATGAAATTTTTAATTTTTAGATATATTTTTGCTTTCCTCAGACTATCGAGATTTTCTTAAACCCGACTTGGTTGCATCATTATTAATGCTATTGCCATTTATTGCAAAATATCCTGGCCCACATGGGTGAAAACTATATGTGAGTTCAGTCTCGAGTTATAGTAAAGTGAGACTCGAGATTTACATGCTTAGTACGCCAAAATATGAGCCGCCTGATTCGTATCCCTATTTACAAATACTGAAAACATTACTTGAATTTACTCAACTTGATTATGCTTGGTTAATGCAGGTATCCACAAGGTTTTTAAAACTAAACCGGATAATGAATCAATTAGGGGTCCGGTTCCTGGGTCGAACGGTTCAATTGTTCGAACTGAGCAGACAGCCTGTTCTAAAAAAAGAAATAAAAAAAAATTTAAAAAATAAAATCAGACCAAGCTGTTAAAAGTGAGCATTTAGATCCGAGATGCAGTGGGAGAAGTCTTTGTTTTCATCTGCGCCTAACTGGTTAGAAGTAAAGCTATAGATAGAATTGATGAAGGTGGAGGTGGAGGTGGAGGTGGATGTGGCTTTTTCAATGACACATGGCGGGTTAGAATTGGGTACAAGTCATGGGATTATAGTCTTATCCAGATTTCCTTCTTATTTATTCAGATATTGAGGCAGCAAAGTCAACGGTACCTGCTTAATGATCTAGTTCTAGTATATATGATATCTACGCGCGGCTTTGAGCCTTTGTTTCTTTCTCTCAAATAACGTTCAACCCAGCAAAATGTTTAAGCTGTTGGGTAAGCTCCTTAAATACATGTTTAATCAGTCTCTGACATGCCATTTCACGCTAAAGCCCATCAGATTTGATAGTGGCAATGATTTGATCAAACAGTCTCTAATGCCATCATCTCAAACAATCCTTCCAAGCCCTTCCACCTGAAAGCCCATCAGATTTGATACATTGGGGCAAATGATACTAGACCGCTTGATCAAACGGATTCTAATACCATCTCAAAAAATATATAATGGTTCAAGTCGGCCCTTTCATGTGAAAGTCCATCAGGTTTGATAGGGATAATCACAATCTAGTAATACTTAGACCACTTGATTCAAACCCTTTCAAATCAGATTTGATAGGGGCAACGACAGACAATCCAATACCATACCATTTGATTAAAGAGGCCGGCCCTAATATATACCATCTCAAATAATCGTTCAACCTAAAAGTTTAGGTTGTGTTTGATTTGAAGGAAAAAGTAGGAAAAGAAAGGGAAAGGTGGCGAAACATTTACAAATCTTATATATGTTTCTCTATTTTTCCCTTCTTTTCTCTACCTTTTCCTTCAAACCAAATACAGCCTTTAATGTCCCTGACTAGATTTCATCTTAATTCTAACGCCTTGCATTTTTGGGTTGAGAATTGAAATGAGCATTGGTTGGGTTTGGTCGACTTACGCGCTACACCTACTTGTGCTGTGACATGTTTGAGTAGCTAGAGGCAACAAGTCCAATGAGAGACGATAAAGATGGATTATAATGTGGATGCATGAAGAGGATAGATATACCATTCAACGACATGATCAATCTCAGATATTCCAATCTATTGAACGAATACAGAGTGGGTCTTCATGGTCGTAGGAGAGTCCCCTATACCTATAGGCCAAGCTAATTCAGACTTGATCAATCAAGACCCTAACACTAGTTGTTCGACCACCCCCAGGCCCAGGCTCTCTGTCTCTCTCTCTCTCTCTGGGTTATGTGCTAAACATGCTGCACAAGCATCTGTGTTGAGAATAACTCTTTCAATATTATTTCACCTAATTAAATTTTTTTCTTAATTATTTTGATAAACCAATTAATGATTCTTCAAATGCATGCCTCAATACAAGTGTTTTAATTTATACGAAATCGGTTCTTCCTTCCACACACCTTCATAGGTTTGAGTTTGGAGTTTTGACCATAAAAAAAAAAAAAAAAAAGTGAAGAGAATATCCAGAGAAGAACATCGATCGGTCGCACTTGAAGCACTTTTTGAGACACTTTCTCTTTTCTTTTGGCTTTTGGCAGCACAGTTGGAGAAAAGTGCAGTTGTTGTTTAATAGAAACCATCCTCAAATATTGACCTTTTCTTGGTTTCTTAGTAATAATCTGTTGGGACAAGGCTTGGCTTAGATATGATGATGATGATGAATAAGATATGTCAATGCTTTATATATATATATATAAAAGGTGTGTCATGTGTGTGGTGAAAAAGATGAGTTATCCAAAGGAATAACCACTTGGCTCCTTGAACAATCACCCTGCTGATGGAGGGTCCGGATGAGCTGAAGACAATAAATTTACAATTCGGGCTGGTCACCCAACTGCGTTGTAACACGTAATCACCCCACTTTTAATGTTTGAAGTTAAAGGAAGAGAAGTTCTCCTCTCTGTTACCTTTACATTATGTTTGTTTTGAAGGAAAAAGTAGGGAAACCTATACAAGATTTGTAAAGGTTTCCTACCTTTCTTTTCCTTTCCCTACTTTTTCCTTCAAACTAAACACAGCTATCTATTTTAAATTAATTAGAAAAAACAAATAACCCCACTTCCTCCTCTTCCTGGTCAGTTATTTTTCTTTTTAAACCTAATGTGAATATTTAACAACTTTTGTATGACATGCAAATGCAAGCCTCTAATTGGACCTAAATTTTACAAGTGGGTCTTTTAATTACATAATTAACATGCACGATTCCATATGAAATAATAATTTTCATCTATCCTATAACCCATGCGTTGGCTATACAAAACTCACAAATCATCCAAATGCTTTTGTCCATCCCTAACAACATGGAGTAAGCAGGAAAGAAAATAGGGAAGGGAAGGAAAAAATAGGAAAACCTTCACAAATCTTGTATAGGTTTCCCCATTTTTCCTTTTCTTTTCTTATCTTTTCCTTCAAACCAAACATAATTATTGATGGAGGAAGATTTGGCCCGACTTCTTGGCCACCCAACACGTGAAAACACTCGAGGGTGACCTGGCAAGAGCAACAGCTCGGCACGGCAGTGCGCTCAAGGCACGAGCTCCGAGAAGAGGAACCCGTGGTCCGAGCTCCCCAAAAGGAGCCTGAACTCTCCCTTTCACCCCGAGCCTTACGAGGAGCGCAATGGGCAACAACCCGAACTGGCCCACCCCAGGGCAGTTCGGGCCACACTTCTATCCGAACTCAAGACTTCACCTCGCACACCACTCCGACACTTCGTCTCCAGGCCGCCGAACAGAATACCCATACCTGACACCAAAGGAGTCCGTATCCTGAGGCGGCGCGCCTGACTGACTTAGGATCTGATGCTTGACAGCCGCACTTCAACGGCCACCTGCCACCGCCACCTCCAGTTACAGAGACGGCTCCGACAAAGAGAGCAGTGGCGGTTGTCTGCCCCAGCAAAGGTGATGACACCCGAATTGGCAGAAGTGCTGAGGTAATGATACCCGACCTGACAGGAGCTTGGGAGTGAGTGCGCGAAGTGGATATAAAAGGTTCTCTTCCCCCCAAGAATGGAGGTACGTGATAGCTTTGCACCATTTGGTTTTTTTCTTGCCTTTAAGAAAATACTAACTTGAGCTTCGGAGCACTCTCACCGGGTTCCTCCCCGGAGACTACTCGCTTTCTTCCCCATTTCAGGCACCTTTTGCTCCAGTCAGAGACAAGATCGTTGACAGCTAGGACCAACTGGATTGCGCTCCATCAATTGGCGCCGTCTGTGGGAACACGCTACAAAAAGCTAAGTTCTCATCCTACAAAAGCTAAGTTCTCATCTTACAAAAGCTAAGTTCTCTTCTCCYAGAAAGCTAAGTCCTCACTTTTTAGAAATTGAAGCTCTCACTTTATAGTTTACATTTTTTATGAACTCAAAGACTACGCAGGTAGCTAACAGACTAAGTTTACTTTCAATTCAGTTAAAGCCTCATCGGTCCTCTTCGCAAGGTCCCCCCTACAAAGATGAGCTCTTCGTGGCTTCCGTGGGAGTTGGCGGCCAACAGACTACATAGGCGCCCTTACTGGTCGAGCCTTCCAAGGCTCCCATGTGAACTGGCGACCTAAAGTTAGTAGTGCTGCCCCCGAAGGTCGAGCTCCTAGTAGCTTCTTGTAGGAGTAGGTGACCAGCATTACAAAGCTGATGCAGCGCAATCATAGCTCCAAAGCACCCACCTGATCGGCTCGTCACCAAGTAGTTCTCCACCAGGGAGCTCATCACCAAGTAGCTCACCACCAGGGAGTTCGCCACCAAGTAGCTCATCACTAGGCAGTTCGCCACCAGGGAGCTCCATCATCCTCTGAGTCACAGGCCACCTGGGAGCAGGTCAAATGACAAGGTACTTAGCCAAAAAAATTGATACATCACAAAAATTGGTACATGACCAAAAACGGTTACATCAATTGGCTTCTGCGGGAGTTGGCAGCCAACAGGCTACATAGGAGCCCTTACTGGTCGAGCCTTCCAAGGCTCCCGTGTGAGCTGGCGAAGTACAAGATGCGCCCACAGAAGAAACGGTCGCGATCCCAACTTCAGTTGTGGACCCAGCTCGGACGCTACAAACGGTGCTTCCATCCAGGAACCTCTACGATCCGAACTGGTAAGTTTCTTACTTCAAAATTTAGATATTTTTGCATGGTCCGCGGCCAATATGCCCAGTATTGACTCCAACCTTATAACTCACAAACTTAATACCGATCCTGAAGTTAGGCCCGTTAGATAGAAGAAACGCAACCTAGCCCCGGAGCGATGGAAAGCAGTCGACGAGGAGGTCACGAAGCTTCTCGCAGCCGACTTCGTAAGAGAAGTCCATTACCCGAGCTGGGTAGCCAACCCCATTCTGGTACAGAAGGCCAACGACAAGTGGCGAATGTGCGTCGACTACACTGACCTGAATCAGGCCTGCCCAAAAGACTGCTTCCCACTGCCCAAAATCGACCGCTTGGTAGACGCGACCTCGAGGCACGAGTTGCTAAGCTTCTTAGATGCCTATTCAGGCTAAAACCAAATCATAATGGATTCGGCCGACGAGGAAAAGACCTCGTTCATCACAGAGTTCAGCCTATACTGTTACAAGGTTATGCCCTTCAGATTAAAAAATGCTGGGGCAACCTTTCAAAGGCTTGTGAATAAGCTGTTTAAACCCTTAATTGACACAAAGATAGAGTGCTATGTAGACGGCATGGTCGTCAAGACACAGTTCTCGCACGAATTAATACACGATTTGCGTTCTGTATTTCAAATCCTGAGACAATTCAACATGAGACTAAATCCGAACAAATGTATCTTCGGTGTCACCTCGGGCAAGTTCCTAGGGCACATCGTTAACCGGCACGGCATTGAAGCCAACCCGGACAAAATTAAGGCAATCATAGACATGAGACCGCCCCGGAAATTAAAGGAGGTCCAAAGGTTAAATGGCCGCATAGCCGCCCTGGGCCGCTTTATGTCTAAGTCGGCAGACCGCTGCCTGTCTTTCTTTAAGGCAATTAAAGGCAAAGGGTTCGAATGGACCCCAAACTGCCAGCTCGCGTTTGACGAGCTCAAGAAATACCTCACTAGTGTGTCGGTCTTAACCAGGCCCGAGGAGGGTGATGTCTTAGAACTATACCTCTCGGCAAGCGACGAGGTGGTCAGTTCGGTACTAATAAAAGAAGTAAATCGGGTCCAACGACCCATCTATTATGTTAGTAAATTTTGTAGGGAGCAGAGACGAGATACCCGCAGATAGAAAAGTTGGCATACGCACTGATAATTGCAGCTCGGAAACTCTGTCCATATTTCCTGTCTCACACTGTCATCGTCTTGACTGACAAACCTCTGAGGCAAGTCTTACTCAAGCCCGAGGTTTCCGGTTGGTTGACGAAGTGGACCATCGAGCTCAGTGAGTGCAACCTCCAATATAAGCCACGAACTGCTATTAAGGCCCAAGCCTTAGTAGATTTCATCGCCGAGTGCACGTTCAGCTCCGAAGTCCCCAGGCCGGTTGAGCCCGAGATCCCCCGTTCGGGTGAGCCCGGAGCTCCCAAGCCAATAGAGTCTGAACCCCGTGAGGTAGCAGCCAGGGTGGCATCTCTCCTAGTTGGGCCAAGTGTGAACTGGGATGAGGAGCCCTGGATCCTTCACGTAGATGGCTCCTCGAACCAATAGGGCAGCGGGGCTGGAATAGTCCTACACGGCCCAGGTGGCACGAAATTGGAATACGTGCTAGGCTTTGAGTTTGCGGCATCCAACAACGAGGCGGAGTACGAGGCATTGATAGTCGGGCTGGCCCTAGCGCAAGAGGTAAGAGCGAAACACATAGTTATCTACAGCGATTCCCAGCTTGTGGTCAACCAGGTTACGGGCGAATACGAAGCACGCGAGCTAACTATGATCGCCTACTTGGCAAAGGTAAAGGATGCTCTACTCAACTTCCAGTCACACTTCATCAAGAAAATCCCGAGGTTAGAGAACACTGAGGCCAACACCCTGTCCCGGTTAGCCAGCACCAGTCACAACGCCATGAGAACCGTGTACATAGAGGACTTACCTCGGCCTAGCATTCTCGGGGGGCAGAGGAGGTCACTCCCGTCCTTGAAGCAAAGCCGAGCTAGATCGACCCACTCGTGAGCTTCTTGCTAGATGAACCCTCCCTATAGATCGCAATGCAGCCAGAAGGGTGCAGCACCAAGCAGCCAAATATGTCATAATAGACGAACGGCTGTACCGACGATCCTACATGCTCCCCTACTTGCGTTGCTTGCGACCTGCCGAAGCCGAGCTCGTACTCCGCGACACTCATGAAGGTCTATGCGGCGGACACTTGGGGGGCAGGGCCCTCGCCCAAAAGGCACTTCGACAAGGGTACTACTGGCCAACGATGAAGGTAGAGGCCATCGAGCTCGTCAGAAAATGTGACAAGTGTCAGAAGCATGGCAATATCCACCATCAGCCTGCCACCGACCTCAAGTATCTCACTAGTCCATGGCCCTTTGCGCAATGGGGCATCGACCTCTTGGGGCCATTCCCGCCAGCAACAGGTGGGAGGAAGTTCATAGTGGTAGCGGTAGATTACTTCACAAAGTGGGTAGAAGATGAACCTCTCGCAACAGTCACAGCTCGAAACGTACATAATTTCTTTTGGAAGAACATAGTATGTCGCTTCGGGTTACCTCGGGTACTGATCTCTGACAATGGCAAGCAATTCGAGGACTTCAAATTTCAGGAATGGTGCCAAGATATGGAGATTCGGCAGAACTTCACATCGGTCGTGCACCTGCAGGCAAACGGTTAAGCAGAAGTTATGAACAGATCTATCCTCCGCGGGCTGAAAGCGCGACTAGACCGAGCTAAAGGGTTGTGGGCGGACGAGCTACCAAGTGTTCTATGGGCTCACCGAACTACGGAAAAAACCGCCACGGGAGAGACCCCCTTTAACCTCACCTACGGCACCAAAGCAGTAATACCGACGGAGATCGAAGTACCCACACTACGACTAGAAGCATACGACGATCAGACAAACGGAGACGAGCTACGTACCAACCTCGATCTACTCGATGAGGTAAGAGACCTCGCGTACATCTGGACCGCAGCTTACCAGCAAAGAGTAGCTCGATACTACAATGCTAGAGTAAAAAAGCGGAACTTCCGCATCGGCGACCTGGTCCTCCGTAAGATCATGGCACCCGAGCCCGGCGTTGGAAAACTCGGACCGAACTAGGAAGGACCCTACCGAGTAAAGAAAACACTCGGGGGAGCATACGAGCTCGAAACCCTAGAGGGCAAACAAGTATCCCGGGCGTAGAATGTCGTCAACTTAAGACGATACTACCTATAAATCACCAAGCAAAGTGGACCAGAAGTCGCTACCAGAGCCTAAGGGCTAGAATGTCGAGCTAACAAGGACCTCGGCACCATAAGATTTAGTCACCTCTTCGGCATGGGCAAGCAAAGGCAAAATGCTAACACCAAGCTGACAGGCAAAGTGCTAACAGCGAGCTGATAAGGACATCGGCATCTCATCATCTAAGGCATATAGTCAGTTCGGAAAAAAGAGAGGGTGACAGAACAACACTTAACCAAAAGGAGGACATTTCATTGCAGAATACTCTGTGTACATTCCAAAAAAAAATCACAGAAGCGAGCTCACAAGCCCAGAGGTACATCTTCCTCGCCCTCGGAAGGCACTTCAATGATACCCGAAGGTCCTGCCTCATCCTCAGAATCTGGTTCACCATCATCCGCGTTGGCCATCTCCTGAGTAATGCGCGAAGTAGTTATGGCGCTGATGTTGAGCTCGGGGTACGTGTTCCTGATCATCCACCGGCTCAGTTTAAAACCCCTTCTGTACGAGCCCACCATCAGGTCGTCAAAGCGCGGCGAGGCGATATAGTCATCGACGACCTTCTTCTTGGCATCCTCGATGCCCTGAGAAAAGATCTTAGTCCTCTCCCTAATATCCTCCTGAAGGTATTCGACCTGATGCTGCAAGTCCAGCCTTAGGTCCGCCATGTGCTTCACCACCACTCCTAGGGCCTCGGTGTCTCTTTGAGACCTCGCCAGCCTAGTCTGTGCAGCGCGAGAAGCCGCTTCGGCAGCGCGGGAAGCCTCTTCGGCAGCTCGTGTCCGCCTCGAGCTCCTTTTCGCTTGGGCCGCTAAAGCATGGATGGAGGAGTTCACCTGCCGAAAAGAAAAATAACGACAATGTTAAAAGAGTAATAGCGAGAAAGGTAATGACAAGGAGTCCGACCAAAAGTCGTAGACTTACCACCATGGCATAAGAGGCAGCACGCCCGGCTACGTGGTTCAAAGGAAGCTCGGCCCACGCCAAGACCTCCTCAGGGTAAACGGTCTCCTTACTTTTTCGAAGAGCGTGGTTCGACGACAGCACGCTCCTGAACTCGCCTTGGACTCCCGAGCCTGAAGGCCCAGCCCGCATATAAGCAGCCTCAGCGTAAGGAGCCCCCGTATAAGCAGCCTCGGTGTAAGGGGCCCCTGCCGCTTCTTGTACTGGAGGGGCCATCTCGGGGTAGTTCGGCACGAGTCCGTTTGGCAACTCGCTTCCTCCTCTTCTTGGCATGAAACAGGTTCCCACCGCGAGTCTTTTCTGCGTCCATCACACTTGCAAAAAGAGCTCGGCATCAAGAAAACGAAAGAATGGAAAGCAAAAACAAAGGCAAGCCTCTGAGCAAGGAAACTACCCGAACTCAGGCCGGCCTGGATGAGCTTGGCCTCTGTCAGATAATGGTGGCATTTTAGCCCGAGCCGGGCCCAGTCCCGGAGGCCCTTCGCCGTTTCCCTATCTAGCGTAACACCGGGGTCAGGGGCAGCCAACCCCCACCCGGTTTGGAACGGTCACCCCGTTGCACTTCGTACCACGAAGTAGTCCCGTTTCCACACCGGGACCTTGTTGGGAAGATCGTGTAAAAGCTTGAACCCCGGGCRAGGAGACAGGTAGTACGCCCGCCTACGCCCGGGAAGGGGACCCGCTTGCTTCTTAAGCTTGAGAATAGAAGAGAAGATCTCTAGGTCTAAAGGCAGAATGTGTTCGCAAAAGAGGGAGATAGTCCCAACTAGGTTGCGGATAGAGTTCGGGTGGAGCTGACCGACGGTGATGCCGAAGTGGTTCATAACCTCGACGATAAGAGGATGGAAAGGTAGGCGCAGCCTGGCGACAAGCTGCTCCCGGAATATCACGATCTCGTCCTGACCGTGTTCCCAAGGGAAGTCGCCCGAGGGTATAAAGTAAGTATACTCCCCGGGCAAGTTGAACTGGGTGATAAGGGAGTCAAGCCCCTCAGGCGTCATGGTTGAGGACCCGAACTTGTCTAACGTCCAACCTCGACGGGAGGAGGATGCCAAACTACCCGAGGCGACTCGACCTACGGGTTCGAACTCTTCCTTGAGCTCTCCCTCGAGCTCTACCTCGGGCTCACTAAGGCTGTCGGGGTCCGCAGCTCGGTTCGTGGAACCTGCGTCTAACCCCCTCAAGAAGCTGTCTAAGCTGTCCGAGCTAGACATCGGGAGGAAAGGAAAACCAGAAAGAATGCACTGACTCACCCAGAAAAAGCTAACGAACTACGAAAGGTTGACGCGAGCTAAACTTGGACGCGAGCTCAAGAAGCGAATGCAGGAGAATGGCGAAGGAAAGCGACTGGGGGTCCCCCACTATTTATACCCACAGTGACCGAAAACCAACGGCTCTGATCGAGGCAAATCCAACGGCTCACGATCAAGCTGACCGCACGCCTCCTAAGACCGAGACGTGACTGGCCGCACATCTTTGGAAACTGAAGCGATGCCGGCGCATGTCTCCCAGCATTGAAGGCAGCAGTGGCGCATTTTTTGAATTTGAAATAACGCCCGTCGTCACGTCTCCCAACATTTAAAGACGGATTGGCGCGTTTTCTGACTTTTTGGTGCTCGAGGAATCCGAAAATCTTCTGATGTACGCACAGTTCACGCCATCAGTCAACCGGTTTGAAGTACGGGTCAAATCCGCCCGTCACCTCGCAAACTCCCCGCGCTAGGGCAAGACCCTTAGCGCGAGAAATGGAGGGCAATTAATGGAGGAAGATTTGGCCCGACCTCTTGGCCACCCAACACGTGGAAACAACCGAGGGTGACCTGGCAGGAGAAACGGGAGCATTCGAAGATCAATCGGTGCAGATTTTGAGGCTCTACTGATAAGGTATCATTGTCCAGTATGAGGCGTAGAAACTGGGAATATACTCCAAGGTACAAATGGTCCTACAGTTATAAATAGTAAATATTTTCTTTAGCAAGGAAATGAATAGCCTTATTGTCCGATCGAGGTGTGTGGGTAAACACAACACACAGTCCGCAAACAAACTAAACCATGTGTGATGTGTCTCTGCACTCCTCGATAATCTGCCATGGGGTTTGATGCATCACCTTCAACCTCAACATGACTACAGCCACACTCTTTGGCCCAATTGATACCTTCAAAGAAGTATGGGCCTCGGCCCGGCGGCCTCCAAAGGAAGGAAAACAAGAGGATATTAGTATAGATTTGCCTCTTAAAGAAATGAACCCAGATGGTCTCTTTCTATAACCTCCCAAGAAATTAACCTTTTCTGTCCAAGGTTATTCATAATTTTCTTCTTTATATATATATATATATATATTATAGTTTTTAATTAAGTTTTTATTAACTTAATAAGAAGTGGCAAGACAATGAATTTGATATGAAAACAGATACAAAACCGTTCAAACCATGACTCTGTTTTTCTTTCTTTTTGTTTATTTTTTTTGGAAAGGATCAGAATGGTTTGGTTTTCAACAGATACAAAGCCGTTCAAAGAATCTTCAATATTCTTCAGCATTTCTTTACTTTTTCCTAGGAAACCAACTTACCATCATAACATTTAAACCATAAGATATTTAAATAATACAACTACCCTAATAGTAGTTGAAGTTATTAATCAAGGCGTGATTTTGTATTTTGTATGAATTTCCAAAATCCAGCAGTGCACCAAGTACACCAATGTAAGTAACCAGCAAAAGAGAAAAAAAAAAAAGAGTAGATACAGAAATTAACCATATAGCTTTGATATACATGAACCCTACAGAGATACAATTCAATTCAGATAACCATCTATGAGTATCCACCATGCAACAACTAGAGTGAGAAAGGAAAAAACAAAATGGAGAGAAGGGGGTGAAAATCATCCAGAATTAAGAAGAGGTGTAACAATCTTCTGAAAGAGCCAGAGCCACCCATCCCATATATATATATATATATAATATTCCATCTTATTGCGACCTCATCCTGTTGATCTGGTTCAAAGCTGGTTGAAGAATGTTGTAGAGGACCCAAAGAATAGCCGGAGCAACAACCACCAACAGAAGCGTACCTCGACTATCGCTCGTGGAAGCGTCGGCAATCATGGCAATTTCACTGGCTGACGCACTAGGTGTAGACATAAAGCTAGACGACGCAACCAATCCACCAAGCCCCAGCCCCACGATGATCCCCTTTGAGCTCCTCATTCGGTTAATTTGGTTGAGAGCCGGTTGAAGAATGTTGAAGAGCACCCAAGCAATCGCGGGGATTATGGGCAGTAGTAATGCAAGCCCACGGTTATCGCCTTCGGCGATCTCTGCAATTTGTTGGGCTGCCAAGGCTGGATCGCAAGAACTCAATGTAGAGAAGATGGCACCAGCGATAGCAGTCCCTGCCAAGTTTGAACCGTCCGAGGATTTGGAAGTGATAAGGCCTTTGGGGAGGTTTTGAAGGGAAAGGAGGGAGATGGGTTTTACAGATGGCTTATTGGAGGCGTTGAGATTATTGGGTGAAGCTGATTTGATGCTGAAGCATTTAGCATTGAGCATGGCCATTGTAGCTATAGTCGTTGCCATTGCGACCTTCTTCACGTACACTGTGACTTTCTTGAGGGTCTCAGCAAAGGGAGAGATCAGAACACTCGAAGAGGAGATAGACCGCTGGCTTCAAGCTTCAACCTTCAACCTTCAAAGGTAGAATATAGATTTGTGTCAGAGGAAGGCAGAATGGTAATCCAATTGAAATATGTCTTCAAGATCCTTCTCTTATCCGGAGATTGCAATCCATCCGTGTCATATGGACCTCATATTCTTACACTTGGGCTCCTTTTCTTATCACTTTCTCTCCTCTTCCACACAAGAGTACTCGATCGGGTGGGTAGCAATCAGCCAAATAGCAATCCTTCCCTTGGATTGGTTGAGATGTCATGTGGTGATAAGGGCACACGGAAATTGACAGTCGGAGCAGCAACTTTTCAAATTCACTCTTGCTTAATTCTCACTAATCAATTACAAATGAGCAAAGCAGGAAACTCCTTGAAGGTCCGTTTTCCTCAGAGCCCCGACTCCCTTCAAACTGGGGACTTGAGATCAAGCAACTTATGGATTTCAAATATAGTGGATGGGACATTCGACATACCACGGAATGGAACTGATTAATACTTGGACGACCAGATGATAATACTGTTTATACATGGTTGCAATTGCAATTCTCTTATAGTCCACCTGAGTACAAAAATCAAAATAGATGACATTTTAGTTTTTAGGGTAAAATACAAAAACCTCTCATGAAGTTTTTGACAATCATAAAAATCTCTCCTATAGTTTTATTTTACCAAAAATACTCCCTTAGATTTTTAAATAATTCGACAAAAACTTCCTTTTTGTCGATGACCATAACGAAAAATGTTAAATCGACTAATCATTTTTTCCAAACACCCATTTTACCCTTTTACAAATTTATTTGCATCTATTTTATCAAAACACCCCTGCTGGCATGTTATCTCCTTTTCCTCTTCAGTCGACCTTTTTCTTATTCAACTTCAAAACCCTAATTCAGATAAACTCTTGGTATTTGTGATTAGAATATAAAACGAGCTCCGTTTGTAGTCCTCCACTTTCAATAACCAATGTTCATGTCAACTTGACATCCAGATTTCTATTACCTTTGATCCCTTCGTAGAGGCAAATACTAAGGACTCGGGTGTTGGGGCAAAGGAGTATGTGCATGTGCGTAGAGGACCAGTAGTTCAACGAGAGGTTTTCTTCATTCGGCGGTTTTTCCTCTTTGTGTTTCTAAATGTTCTCACTTGGAAGACAGGGTTGTTGTCTGTTGCCTTCACCTATGAGTACTCAAAGAACCCGAAAGAAGAAACCCTTGTTTCTCTTTTTTTTTTTGTTTTAATTTTTCTTTTTTTTTTTCCTGATTTATTGTTCTCTTGAGTATTAACAACTCAAATTTTCTTTGCCTACTAATGGGTGGGCTTCATGAAAAGAAAATTCATATTTCTTCATCGTATATTTCATGATCGATGGGCATCATTCTGTTCAAGTATCTCTCTGTTTTAACTGATGATTTGGATATTATAATGAGCTCTTCTTTTATCTCTTTTTGGAGGAGGAATGCTGGTTCTAACATGATTTTCTGTCCTCTGTTGATTTGGTTGTTTCTAGAAATTTATTTTTGCTAATAGATCTTATCAAAAATAGTATTTTTCCCGACCTACAGCCGTAAGAAAAAACCGATCTCTTTTCATCATGAATTGTTTCATGGTAAGGGCGCCCTCATGGTAATCATGTTTGAAGATGCCTCATTGAATTTGAAGAGGGATTCCTCAAGAAGGTTTTAGTTTTGATGGGTATCAAGAAGCTAGCTAAGTTTTAGTTTTGATCTCTCTTTTCTTCTCCTCCCTTCTCACCGCCCCTACAGAACACCAAACTGCAAACCGCCATCGGAACCACCACTGTGTGGGGGTGGTTTGGTGCTGTATTCCAACAAAAACATGAAAATAATCCAGCTCTCTTTTTACCCAAGAACATGAAATTAATCCAGTTGTATTCCAACTGTGGTTGTGACGGTGGTGTTGTATTTGGCAATGGAGATTCAAGCTGTATAGGGACGGTGATGAGGAAGGAGAAGGATAGAGAGAGATGAAAAATGCGTTTGGTGTTGGGCAGGGACGGTCATGTTTTCTCCACCATCCCTGTTCTCAGTAACAACTCTCCTCTTGGCTTTTGCTTACATGGTTTTGATCAAGGTTCATGTAAAAAACACAAAAACAAAATGTAAGATATGAAACACAAGTACTTCGGACGGTGGAGTTCAGGGAACAATGATATTATTTCAGTAAAAATAGATGCAAATAAATTTGTAAAAGGGTAAAATAGGCATTTGGGAAAAATGATTAATCGATTTAATATTTTCTGTGATGGTCATCGACCGAAGGGAGGTTTCTGCCAAATTATTTAAAAATCTAGGAGAGGTCTTTGCTAAAGTGAAACTATAGGAGAGATTTTTATGATTGTTAGAAACTTCAGGGGAGGTTTTTGTGTTTTACCCTAGTTTTTATTAGCATATCAATCCCTAAACCATTTATTGACAGAGATAAATATAATGGAGCATATGCTCTATTAAGGCTGTACATGGATCGGTTTGGTTCAGTTATACATGTTTTTGTCAACTTAATTGACTATATCGGGTTGATTATTAAATCAACCGAAACCGATCGAAAGAAATAAAAAAAAAAAACGACTGGCAATAGAAACTATTGGTTGGTCGGTTTGTTCAGTTTCAACCGAACCAAGGCCTCTACCTCCTGTTAGTGATAGGATTTAAGCCCACAACCAACCCGACCAAACCAGCCTGCCTCAACCCAATGTGGTCGGTTTTTAACTTAATTCAGTTGATTTCGGTTTAGAAACCGATTACATCGGGTTGGTTTTGAACTTATTCATTTCTGGTCATTTCATTTCGTATACAATTATGCTTGATTCAAAATGTAAAATAAGATACATATTAATGTAATAAAAAAATAATAAAATAATACGTAATAGATGTAAAGTTCATATTTGACTTCACACTTGCACTCTCTTTCACGTTAACTCATAAAAAGATGTTTTTTTTTTGCAAAGATGGAACTGGACATGATAGCATGGGTTCAGGTCGGTTTACAAAATTATAATCCGCAACCAAACCGATCAGTCAAGTTATACATATTTTTAAACCGAAACAAACCAAATTAAGTAAAAAACCGACCACATCGAATCCAATTGGGCCGGTTTGATCGGTTTGGTTGTGGGCTTAAGTCGTAGATCTAATGAATCCCATCTTTCATAACACATCTTTTGTTAAAGCATTTACCACTCAATAGCTTCTTTTAGTAATACACTCAATAACTCATAATACTCCCAATTGTCACTCGGTATGTTGACATGGCTAGTTCCACATGCCTCTGTAATGAGTTCAATTTACCCACATTCAGTTACTCTCGAGCGAATGGACAGAAGTAATTTTTAGGGAAAGTTAACTGAAATACTGATATAAATCTTTCTGGCCTAAAAATCTTTATTGCACTTGATTTTTTGACCGGCACACCCCATGGAGATTAGGGGTATCAGCTAGACCTGTTAATGGGCCGGGTAGCCCGATGGCTCGGCCTGGCCCAGCCTGCATCTCAGTCAGGCTTGGTCATGTAATTAGGCCTGCGGGTCTGATCTCGGGCCTAATACAATAAGTCCGATTATGTTTCAGGTTGAGCTCGAGATTTGTCAAAAAAGTCTGGTCCGACTCAACATTATATATTTTATATGTATTTTATATATTATATAAAATATATAAATAATATAATATTTATTGAAATATATATTTATAATTTAATATATATACATTTTTTTATTTTTTTTTCTTTATAATTTCTCTCTCTCTCTCTCTATTCAGCCGCTTCAACAGTAATAACAGCATGGGCTAAATTTCGGGCTCGGGCCTAGGCCCAAGCTTTGGGCTTTTTATGAGGGTCGAGCTCAGGAACAAGTTGTAGGCCCGATGGTCGGGTCGGGCTCGGGCTCGGGCTCGGGCCTTAGAAAAATCTGTTAATACAGAGTGAAAGCATGACCCGAGCCTGACTCGACTTGGCTCATGAACAAGTCTAATTCCAGTCAAGCTGAGTCAAATAGTACTTAGCTCGAGCTTGATTTGAGTCAAAAACTCGTAAGTTCAAGCTCGACTTAAAAAAAAATATATTTTATAAAAATAAAATTAATTATATATAAAAATATTTTTATTTAATGTTTAAAAAATTAAGAACTATAATAATTAATTATTATTATTATTATTATGTAACTATTCAAACTTAACTCACGAGCCGAGTTATATTGCTCGATTATTAAAAAAGCCTGTAAATTGGGGTCGTGGCCACCCCTAATGGAGATACATCCGTACCTATCCTTTGATGCGTAATCTTCACTGGAACCCAGTCGGAGAAAGAATTGTGTGCTATTGTAAATCGGTATCAAGGTATTTCAAATATTTGCCGATTAGTTTTTTTTTTTTATTTTTTTTTTCTTCAGATTCATTCATTCAAGTATTTAACATATAAGTTGGACAAAAATATATGTTGAATGTTGGAATTTTTTGAGATGGATTGTGCATATGGTGGCGGAATTTGAAATTACTAGCATGAATTTTCCATGCGATCCTAAACACTTGAATTATGAAAATGGATCCAAGTTTATACGGTTATAGCTCTTAAGTTAATAGGGATATTTATAATTATACAATTTGGATTTGTACAAGTATACAAACCACCTTTATAATTTATTCCAAGCTATAACAGTTGATAATATAGGGATATTTATATGAATATACGTTATTTTACTCCAATCTGTTTGTTATTTACCCGTTATGTATTGCATAGTTTGTTATTATGCACCAACATCTATGATATTCGAATGTGTGCTTAAATATTTTGAATAGTATATATAATTTATATCAAATTAACATGTTGTTTGTTGGACAGTCATGAGTTTTCAGTGCTCCCACAAGCAATTAAAGTATTGCAAGTGATGAAGGAAATGTATTATCCGTGTGTTCAAAACACTGTGAAATCCCAATAAGATCTTTTACACCTCCCTTGGCAATCTTGCTTGATGTAAATAATATTGCCATGGAACAAGGGAACCCACCCATTCCTAGGCAATCAAACGGAACTGAGATTGAGATAGAAGCACACATCGATGGTCGTTGCAATTATTTTAGTTGGGCAAATCCAATTGGATCTGAATTACTTCACCCATGAACATTGGTGGGAATACTGACGACTGCATTCTTGAGCTGGAGAGAGGGTGTCCAAGTGTTGCAGATAGATGGAGTTCATGGTGGCATCTCAAAACCTACTATTGGAAGGGATGAAGACATTTAGGTTTATAGTCATTTCCTACTGACTGAGTGAATGGTTATGTTTATAAACGGTTGATGCATTGTATTTTATTCCTTGTTCTTGTCGTGTGAAACACATATATAGGTAAGAATCCATTAACCACCTCTCAATATGGTAGGATTGAGTGGTGGTTAGGGAGTTGGTGGTGGGTTAACAATTTCAGTTTAATGTACAAGCAAAATGTTATGGAAGGTCCTACAGTGGCAAGGTTGAAGTGGGTGGTGGATAACCCTTGAGCACCTATTTTGCTTTGTACTTGATAGGTTTTTTCCTATGACGGCTTCATCTTTATGGGTTCCTAGGTCATATAAAAGGTTAAGAGGGTTAATTTAAATCACTCGTGCCCTACACTATGACACACTAAGATTGCATTTGTAAAGGTCGGAACCAAAGCAAATGATGGGTAATATGAATTCATCTACACATAAGGGTAAGTGGAATGAAGTAGGAGGGGTTTGGGTGGCCCGCATCCGCATGTGTCAATCCTAGACTATGACACATGCAGACGACGACGGTCCCAAAGTCACATTGGATTCACCTTCATCGCTCCCGAGGGGGTGTCAGACTAGAAGGTGGAGTTTGTGTGGCCCGCACGTGTCAACCTCTGGCTGTAACACATGCACACCACGGCAAACAATGGCCGCAAAGTCACATTGGCGGTGCAAAATTTGCCGGAAACACCAACTTCCCTACCCACTTATTGAGATTCCTTTGGCATGGATTCGTGTCAATTCCCTTTGATGTCATAGTTTGAAAGTATTTTCCCGACACAGAGATAATTGTAAATCCATACAACAATTTACAATCAAATAGCTTTTAATTTATCTATAAAAAAAAAAAAAAAAAAAAACTTTTAATTTTGTTGCACGAGTTCAAAGCTTGAAATTATTGATCTGGTGGTCTAATTTCCTTTCTTAGGCTTCAAAAATATGACTAAATTACTTTTTCCAATGATGCATGTGGTTTCAATGCGAGATTATAGGTTAAATAATGGAATATTCAAACAGATCCAAGATTCAAAAAAAAAAAAAAAGAATACTAATTATTTGAAATAAAAGTTTCAAGCACGTTCATTGACATGTTAAACTTTTGATTCGATGACTATGAATTCAATTGGGTGCAGGGATGTGTCTCGTTTACTTATATCACATAGATGAACAATGTAAATTGGGCAAACAACAAATGGTTCAACAAGAAACTCAGAACTCATTGATGCTTTCAAAATTCACTCCAATTCTAAATTCTATTCAAACTCACATAGACATTTTTTTCCTATTCAACATTAGCTTTCATGAGACAAGAGTTCAATATATCAAACATACACACAATCCACCACCAATTGGTTCCTATTCAGCATATGCACATTTCAATAGATCAAACATACGCACAATCTACCACCAATTCATTCTTCATTCCTATTCAGCATCGACCGAACACCAATTGGTTCATCAAACAATTAATTTTTTTCGTTAACATATGCACAATCCACCAATATATATATATATTACGAAAGCGGAAAAAAAAAAAAGAAATGTAGAACCCTAAACGGCAAACAGTTGAAATACCTTGATACGGACTTACTGAAGCTAACCGTTCTAGTCTCCTTGCTCGATTGGGGTCCGGAGAAGAATAAAAAAGCAGCTCACCGGCAGAAGCACTGTATAAGATTACTTCAGCCCATTCGCCGGAGGTCAACCCAATCGGTGAGAGGAGATAGTTCCGCTCCGTCGGTCTGCACCGGTATAGAGGAACCAGTTAGATGTTCTTTATATTTTGCAATGCGACGGAACAAAGGGGATAGGTGAGAACGAAATTGAACCGGGGAAAGAGGGAAGGGAAATTACAGCTTGTGATTATAGAAGGGCAATTTGGGAAATTCAGAGAATGGGATGAGTTGGCATTACTCGAGGGGCATTTTAGGTATATTGGGAAAATTATGTGAGGTGGCGGTGGGCCAGTGGCGTGAAGTGAATTTTAATTTCAGCAGAAAAGTACAGACAGGCCTAATGCAGATTTCTGATTTCCACTACAAATCTATAAACATTCAAAAGGTCAAAAAACCACTCTATGCATCCATACCCACCCGTAAATTGGCATCAATTCCGAATTGACACCTACGCCAACTGTACTTTGTGCCTATGAATTCTAATCCTGGGCTGAACCGTATCCTCCCTAAAAATTTAAGGATAAGTGGAATGCAATCCACCTCAGAAATTTGAAATTACAGCCCATTCCTAGTCAACTAGTAGATCCTCCCCCCCCCCCTTATAAACCGCATCCTGCCCGTGAATTTGGTATCAATCCACGAGCAGGATCCAGTCCACCCCTAGAAATCTTAATTCCACCCTAGGGGTGGACTGAACTATAAAAACCCCAAAATTTTATGCATTGGCCTATAGGTAAATCCCCTAAAAATTAACCCTTTTGACTACGTTTTAGATTAGTTTTGCACTGACCAATTTACCTTCTTACCAAACAGGCTTTTAGCTGTAATGGATGCAAACATGAATTCCAATCCAATAAAGCATATGTTTTTTTTTATCAAAAACCCATTTGAATGTAAATTTACTTCTTTTTTATTGAATTACTTTTACATCTTATTGTCAATGTAAATATGCATCGGTATGTCCTTTGTCAATGCATAAATATAATGTTGCCAAACACAGTCAAAAATGTACCAGAGTGCAAATTTACCCTGAACCAGGATTTACATTCCATTTGCATCATTTCCAAACGCAGCCTTTGGCACACATTGACTAATGCTATGGTTGACTTTTTACAAGAGTGAAATCGGTCGCTAAAGCAGTGGGCTACACACGCTATTATCATAGTCCATAAAGAAATTTCAGATGACTTACAGCAAGGAGTTTGCTCTTGTGAACTTCCAAGTTCCACCAAGCTAAAACTGGACAAACAAACATCGACTCGTATTGATACCTTGGCTATGGTTCGAGTGGTCCAACCATCCCAACCAATTCCACGACTAGAAAAAAAAGGTGAAAAATATATTATGACTTTCACTTGAAAATTAAACATTCCAGGTGATTTATTACACCCAGTTCATAACAAGACGATCTTAAAGCATTTATCATATGGGTATTTGAGGACCTTGACCAAATCATTTCTGAAAACTGGGTATATTAAGAATCATTGAGTTACGCCTGATCAACTCTAACATTGGTGGTAACTGCTTTGAGAAACTGGACCACCCCCCGTTGTAGGATATTTTAGGGAGCATGGGAAGAAAAGGAAATCCCACCTATTGTGAAATCTTGGGGCGTACTACCATTATTCCAGGGGCTTATTCCAATCATTATTCCCATTCTCCTCCAGGGCCCAATCTTTTTTCTTCCTATCMCGAATCATGTGTCTTTCTCGTAAAATTCTGAGGCGGGTGATAGGTCTGAATGAGCAATAGGGGATCGCTCTGAGGAGGAATACTCGCTCGCTAAGAATGGAATCTTCCTTGAATCCCATAACAACTGATCTACATTCGCATCTCGTTATAACGATCCTGATTACTATATAGATAGGTAACCGTGTTTTCGACAAATATGTACAAGGGTGACAGGTCTGGGGGTACACGAGCAGGGGCTCCGTGCGCGCCCGTRGGTGAATGAAGAAACTCTTCCATGAGTTGGGCGCTTTAACCATTCAGCCATGGATGTACAGCTCAGGAATGCTAATGTGAAACCCAGACTAGCGGAGCACTATATATACGAAATTTTTGAAAACCCTATTAAAATATAAGCAGTGATTTCAAATCCAGAGGTTAATCGTACTCTGGCAACTTTACGTAAGGCAGAGTTTGGTTTTTTGGGGGTGATAGTGGAAAAGTTGACAGATAAGTCACCCTTACTGTCACTCTACAGAACCGTACATGAGATTTTCACCTCATACGGCTCCTCGTTCAATTCTTTCGAAGTCATNAGATTTTCACCTCATACGGCTCCTCGTTCAATTCTTTCGAAGTCATTGGATCCTTTTCCTCGTTCGAGAATCTCCTCCCTTCTTCCACTCCGTCCCGAAGAGTAACTAGGACCAATTCAGTCRCGTTTTCATGTTCCAATTGAACACTCATCTTATGGTCATGCCTTTTCCTCTTTATGTTCTACATTTTAATTAAATTAATTTTTATTCCTGTTCATATGGAAGCTTTACTTTATAGTTACTATGTGAGAAATAGAGTGTTTCGAAGATGGATAAAATGGAGGCTTTGTTAAATGGATGCGACTAAGACAAGGCGGAACTTAGTATATGTTGGCGACCCACCTGATGGTATCATTCCTATGATGCATTTCATATATATATATATATATATATATATATATAGTTGCTTGAATTATACCTGTAACCCAGTCCTCTTTACATGACAATTGATAAACATTTGATTCATTCAGTTTTTAAGCAATTCCAGCATCATAGGCCTTGTCCATCATGAAGCCCTTAAAACATAAAGATCTTACTTGCGGAGACGTGAAGAATTGCACAGTGCACCATCATGCATTAATACTACTCATTACAGAGGTCTCCAGGAAGCCTGTACATAGTCATTCGTGGCCCAAGAGATGTACTGTGTCATATATAGCTGATAAGTAATCTTTACTTGCTGCCAACACCTAGTAGCTTCATGTGGCTGAGCTAAAAAACTGAGCAAGAAAGAAAACAGAAAAGCGAAGAATGTATCATTCAATGCTTGCTGCGGTTGTCATGACAGGATAATCCTCGTCATAACCAACTACACATGAGATGTCACTATCAAAGCTAACCATATGAGCTGCTGTAGAACAACCTGAACAAGTACATCCACCAGGCACTATATCTTAATAGCATCTCTAGCTTGATTCTATTAGTTGATGCAAAGTGAATCTAAACCTGCATAAAAGGAGCCAAGACCAATCTCTATACATGAGCTGGGATCAATTCAAAAAATTAAAAGGCCTCTCTCTCCATCAGGCAACTAAGAAAAACACCATCAGAAGAAAGCCACCCCTCCCATTCCTATCCACATCTTAAAAGTACACTAACAAGCACATCTTTCTTCACTTCTGGTTTCTCAAGCAACAGTAGCAGGGTATGAAGGAGCAGCATCTACACCAGATAACTCAAAGGATGGCAGTAGCCATCCATTCCTCTTGGCATGTTCTACATAGAACCTGAACTTCTCCTCGGCATTTGGAATGTCAAGTGCCAGATCATCAAGCCCGTCCCTAATCCTGACAAAGCCCTTATTCATCTGGTTTATGGTGATCAATCCTTCCCCGAAGCACTCCTGCAACAGATCCAATATCCTGTCATTTTTCTTCTCCATAGCCATAACCAGTGCCTTCTTCACCACCTCATGGTTGAAGAATGGCATCCCAAGGTCCCGGATGCATTGGCAAGCTTCACTAACCACACCCCCACTTTCATACTCCTCCAGAAGCTTTGTTATCTTGTCCTTGGCATCTTCAACGGCCCAACCAGTGCCCCCTCCCCAGCATCTTAAGATCCTCTCACCTGCATGGCGAGCAGCAAGAAGTGAGCGAGCCATGTGAACAGTCTCACTCCCACTGCAATTAGGTGGCAGTTTGCTGCTAATCTCCTCCAAATTTAGAGGGACCAGGACATCATCGATAACTGCCCTGGCTAAGAAAAGTGCAAGCTCATTTGAGGCATCCAATATGTCAAGTGCAGTATCTTCCGCAGACTCCAGAAGCATGACAAACCCATTAACTATGTCATCAGTTGAGAAGACCTCAGTATGAAGTGCTGAAAGTAGAACAGATGCCATTTCTTTCTCCCTGTTTTTCCTGTCCATGGCAAGAGTGATCAGCTTCTTAAGGAAAATTGGGTTGAACTCCGGAGCTGCTAGATCTTCAAGGCTTCTGATGAGTTCAGGAATGTCATCTGAGAGAAAATATTCATGAATGATTGCCACAGCCTCTTCCTTGAAGCTTCTCACTTTTTTGTCTTCTTCTCCAAACTCACCATCCTCACCTGTTGGTTTGAGAAACAAAGGGTCCAGCCATCCCTCGGAGATTGCCTTCGGGACCAGCGATTGGAACAAGGTTTTTGCAGATGGTATGTCTAGTGAAAGGTCATCAAGACTCTCTGCAAGCCGACCAAATCCCTTAGCCATCTGACTAGAACTTATTAGGCCCTCTTCTGCTGCTTCTTTTAACAGTTTCAATATATGTGCCTCTGATGTTTGGATTTCCATCGCAAGGATTAGAGCTCTTTTAACAACTTCATGATGGAAGAAACTTACCCCCAACTCCCTTATACACCTGCAGGCCTCAGCAGTATCACCACTCTCAACATATTCCCTCAATAAATCTGCTATCTTTCTCTTGACCTCCTCAACTGTAATGTGGGTGCTGCCACCCCATCGTCGTTCCACAAGTTCGGCATGGTGAGGAGCTGAAAGATAGCTCTTCTCAGCAGTTTGTATGACCTGAAGTCCTTTTGAGGATTCTGAGAGAGTTTTCGTTGCTTTTGTCAGGAAAGCTGGAGGGAGGATATCATCAACCACCGCACGTGCAATGAACAGTGCTAGAATATCAACTGCATCAAGTATGTCAAGTGCCAGGTCATCAGCAGATTCAAGAAGCATCATGAATCCCCAACTGATCTGAGCTGAGCTGATCACATCAGCATAGAGAGCTGAGAGTAGAACTGAAGCCATTTCCTTCTCCTTATCGTGCCTGTCCATGGCCATGGAGACAAGTTTCTTGACAAAGTAGTGATGATACTCAGTTGATCCTAGTTCTCTGAGGTCAGATGCTGCCAACTCCACATCACCTGTGCTGAAGTATTCCTCTATCATGGAAACCACAGCTTTCTTATATTCATCAAAGGGATCAGATATCGTAGAACCCACAAGCTGATATGGTTCCTGGATGAAATCAAGAAAAGGAGAAGATAAATATAATTGCATGAAATTCTATTCCATTAAAGTAAAGATGTAGCTAGTGGAACCACAAGCGATAGTTGCATCCCCAGCCAACGGAAATAGAAAAATCAACTTTCAAATGTATATAATAAGGTAGACAAGCTGAAACCATGTGAGAACAATAACTACCTCGCCACTGTCATAGTTTGGATCATTCCGATCAACACATGAGCCACCATCAGTGTCAAGCAATTTACCCCATGTGCCTTTGCCACCAGCACCATCTGTTACCATTGTTTTAGAGGGAAAACAGCTAATCAATATAGACAAATAAGCAATTGCTTCGTTAAGCAAACAAGCAAAAGAAGCAGAAATGCATGTGTGCTGCTTTAGTAAGAACAAATATCAGAAGCAGCCAATAATCCAAATAATACTGGTTTCTATATGTAGTCATGTAGTCATATGCACTGAATTTTGTACAGAAAAGGTCATTGTCATCTATCAGTAATAGATAGAAAGAGGAGTGTGTGGAGGCCAAGGGTCTCTCACCACAGGCCTCACACAGAGTCTCCCCTACTCCCCACACATGTGAAATATTAAAAACCCTCTTATGTCTTAATTTTCTCTATTAGAATTTAGAATCTATCATTACTCCTCTCTAAAAAAATTATTGTTAATTCTCTCCCCCTCTCTCTTCAATAGTTGATGTTTGTAACATCACCCCTCCAGCCCCCCCCCAAAATCTCTTATTTCCTATTAAATATCTTTGAAACTCTTTTGACCCTCTCTAATAATACATGGATATAAATTAGATGGATTGGATGGGGTTAAGGGCCAACCCTAGACCAAACTTGAACATGGACCTTAGCCTGGAACCAAACTGATGTCAAAACCTAAATTTTCCAACCCAAACCCACCCAAATTTCTATTCAACCCCATGCAATTGCATGGGTTTTCTCACTAGTATAGAAAGATTCCCAGCAAGTTCCCCTTTTTTTGTTGCTTACTAAATCTCCAAAACCTCCAACTTGGGCACTTATAGTGAATTTCTAATAGCACATAAAACAATAAAAACATACCAGAGTATCTTCCACTTAAAAGTGGCTCATTAATTGTAACTCCATACCAACAATCTATCTAGCTTCATATGCAATGTGTGCCACATTCACACTCGTTTTTTTTTTATCAATTGCCACATTCACACTCTTACAGTTCAGTGCAGAAGTTTTTCCGTATACTAGTTTATAATAATGTCAAAGCACAACAAAGTATGTGGTAGATCCTTCACAACTAAACTTACAAAGGTAATTATTTACCAAAAAAAATTACAAAGGTACTTAATGGAACACTTGAAAATGAGTTACAAACTCTGACTATAATTTTCCTTTATTTGGTTTCTTCTCAATTGATTTCAGGGCCCATAATTTAACAATGAATATGGCATCATACAGAACAGGAATGGCAGAGCAAGACTCATGTAGCTGACCCCATATAGTTGGGACAAGTCTTAAATGATGGTTTGGTTGCTCCACAAAAAAAAAGGAAATAAGTCCACATTCTATATGGGTTCCACGCTTCCAGTCCCTATGTTACTTCAGCAAGAGAGAGAGAGAGAGAGATTTTGACAATGTGGTTTTGTTTTTAATAATCTATTGCATGCATAGTTGTTGAGGCACCTAAGCAATTCTAGGAGACAGTGGGGTGCCTAGCAATAAGAATTTCATAAAATAAAAACAGTTTTTCCTCGTTGTCTAGTTTTATACACAATTCAGCATGCATATTAATTGGAAAAATAACAACTTTCTTTATTAATAACATTAAATTTCTCTCAAAACATGGCAATTCAACGTATCAACAACAATATTATTTCAATTACTCTCATTTCAATACTTTCAAAAATGATGCTGATATAACAAGTATTTAATAAAGCAATTTCGTATCAAATTAGCAACTAAAGAAGGTTATAATTTTATATGATAAAATTTAAGACAGAGTAAGTAAAAGAGAAAAAAACAAGGATGGAGATGTTTTATTTAATGTAAGAGAGAATGAGAGTAGAAAAACAAAAAGAAAGAAGAAAGAAACTTCTTTATATTTCTATTATTTTTTTCTTATTTGCTTCTCAAAACCTTTGGATCCATTATATTTCTAAAGTAGAACTTTAAAACATATTATTTATATATATATATATATATATTATGTATGTATGTATTGTAGCAGAGGTTTTTTGGGGGTTTTAATTCTTTTTGTATTTGGGCACTCTCTTAGGGAAATTATGTAATTTTCCTGGTTAGTATAAAGTTTTCTTTGGGTGTGAATAGAAACTCACCCAACTCTTTCAAAACATCTTCTCTTTTCTTCTTTCTCTTTTTGTTACTTCACAATTTGATAGCAAAGCAGGAAGTGATCTTGGAAGAGCTTCCTCTGCTGACCCTCGAACCCAGGAAGATCTGCTGACATCAGACCACTGGTGGATGATGTCAGCAATCCGTACAAGTGCTGGCGATAACCCTTGAAACTTGTTCTGTTTTTGTACCCTGTTTTTAGGGAGTTTTTGGTATGATTCTCATCGCCATTTGATGCCTCCTTCATTTTTCCCGATTTTTCAATTAAAAATTTACAAAAAAAAATACAGGTTCGATGTATTCATTTTTTCCTCCACATTTGAGAGTGTTTATTGCTTGGGAACTGTTTCTCCCAGGTCATTTTTCTTCTCTGGAGTTATGGGAAGTCATTTCATATTTTTCTGAACCTTGGTTTTTTTTTTGGGAGATATTTTTCTCCACGTATATTGCCGCCAACTTCAGTTTTGACCTCCTATTAGCTTCCAACCACGTGTTGACTTGTGTTAGTGGGTTTGGTGTGTGCTGGTTGGATATTGGAGTGTTGTAAGGTTGTTTTGTAGCTTGACCAAGATAGATGGAATCATCTAAGCAACTACAAAGGGTTTCTAGAGTGCTCATGGGTAATGCAGATACTTCTAGTGGTATGATAACCACTATAAAACTTGATGGAATCAACTTCCTAAAGTGGTCCAATTTTCCAAACTTACCATTAGAGGAAGAGGTAAGCTTGGGTTGATTACAGGCAAGGAAGTGAAACAAAATCTGATGATCCCAAGTTTGCCAAGTGGGAACAAGATAATTCTCTTGTTATGTCATGGCTGGTCTGTTCGATGCAGCCACATATTACCCATAACTATATGTTCTCCCCACGCCAAGGACATTTGGGATCGTGTTACTGCTACATATTCCCAAACAAGGAACACTGCTCAGGTCTACCAACTTCAAAGGGAAACTTGCAATATGTGTTAGGGAGAGGACAATGGCTATGTACTTCTCTTCCTTGTAATCTCTCTGGGAAGAAATAGATCATCTAGAGGCCTTGGAATGGAAGAATCTTGAGAATGGAGAACAATACAAAAAATATATTGAGAAGAATAGAGTGTTTGACTTCTTGGCAGGTTTGAATGTAGAGTATGATTTTACCCAGCAAAATATCTTGAGTGGATATATTATTTCTCTTGCCACGACATACTCCTTGGTGCAAGAAGAGGAGAGTAGGAGGGCTGCCATGATGCAAACTATAATAAGTGAACATTGTGCTTACGTGTTCGCTAAACCCAAGAAAAGTGTTAACAGACAGGGTGTAAATGAGAAGACTAATGAAGTGGTGTGTGAATATTGCAAAAAACCAAAACACACTAAGGACCAACATTGGAAGTCAAATCCCCATTTGAAGCTTGAGAACTTTAAAACATCTAAGAAAGGAAATGCCCATCTTGCTATTGGGAGAGTTGATTGTTTGCCTCCTTTTGTTAAAGCTGCTTCACATGATTCTTTAAATGTGATAAAGAAGCTTAGGAACCTTCTAGCTCAACTTGGGAAGACTAGGTCCTCTACCTCCATGGGCTCTAGTAATCCTTCCAGTGCTTTTGCTAAAACAGGTATTGCTCTTGTTTGTCAGTCCTCATTTTCTTGCTCCTAGATTGTGGACTCTGGGGCTAGTGCTCACATGACTGGTATGCCTTCCCACCTTACCTCTTATAAGTTGGCTCGAGGGAAAGATAATATCACTATAGTTGATGGATCTCAACTCCAATTTCTAGTATGGGTGAAGTTAAGCTCACTCATAATCTTTCCATGAGCTTTGTCCTTCATGTTCCACAACTGCACAAAAACCTTTTTATTTGTTAGTTCCCTTACCAAATCCCATAACTGTTCAACGACCTTTTTTCCCTCACGTTGTGTTTTTCAGGACCTGAGCACGTGGAGGATGATTGGAACTAGACATGAAGTTGATGGAGTTTATCTTTCTGATCATGTTCCTAAGCAAGGATTACTGTGCCAGATTGAGTCATGCCAAAATGGGATTCTATGTCTGCAACCGTGGCATTGTCGTTTTGGTCATGTGTCTTTTAAGTCTATTAAGTTTTTGTTTCCAAACTTGTGTCAATCTATGTTCATAGTTTTCAAGGCACCAAGGCGAGGCTAGGCAACAAGGGGGGCACATTGTCACCTAGGTGATGGATTTTTTTAAGTAAAAACCACATATCCTAAGGTAGTTCCCTAGGTTCCATAACCATCTTTCCTTGATAACTATCTATAATTTTCATAAGAAAATTATAAACTTCATGTTTAAGTCTAGAAAATCAACATATTTATGAAAAGAAAAAGAAGAAAGAAAGAAAATTAAAAAAACATAAGGGCCGAACCCCTATTTTTTGTTATAGGAAAAGAAGAAAAGAAAAGGTGGAAGAAGAAATATGTTGATTAGACAAAATTTTAAGTTCTTCCCTTACTTACTGGTTCAGACTTTGAAGTCTTTGAGGGTTCAATACAGCAGTTAGCAATGTTTGTGTTGATTAAACCCTAACAAATAAGAAAATAATAAAAAGAAAATAAACACAAAAAATGAATATTTTTGTTATGTCTATTTTATAATTACAATCACAAAAAATAACAATATAGAAGTATTTTATAAGACAGCATACAAAACTGCTTGGCGATTGGGCTACGCAAACCTCCAAGGGCACCTTGTCGCCTAGACATCACCTAGGTGTCACCTTGACAACTATGTCTGTGTCCAATTCAAATCTACAATGTGAAGTCAGTCATCTCTCAAAGCAATGTAGAACTACATATTCTGCAAGAAATAGAAAAAAATGATGTTGTTTTTAACTTGTTACATACTGATGTTTGGGGTCTATATTCTATCCCTTGCATTGGTGGCTATAAATACTTGCTTATTGATGATTACTGAAGATACATTTGGTTATATTTGATGAAGAGTTGAGATGAAGTCCCCCCCATTATTCAATACTTTTTTAAAATAGTGGAAACATAATTTGAAAAGAACATCAAAATAATAAGGTCTGACAATGCTAAGGACTACTTTGAAAAACATATACATATCTTTCTTGAAGAAAAGGGGGCAATCCACAAAAGTTCATGTTCCCATACCCCTCTGCAAAACGGTGTAACAGAGAGAAAAAATAGACATGTGGTTGATGTTGCTAGAAGGCTACTTTTTTAGATGCATGTGCCCACTCACTTCTGGGGAGATGTTGTTGAAGTTGTGGTGTATCTCATTAATAGGCCTCCTTCATGGACCCTACGTCTCCAATCCCCTCATCAGCTTCTATTTCCTAATGATCCTACTTTTTGTCTTCCTCTCCAAGTCTTTGGGTATAGTTGTTTTGTTCATAATACGAGTCCTTGCCTCAAACTTCATCCTAAGTCCATCAAGAGTGTTTTTCTTGGTTATTCTCATGTCCAAAAGGGATACAAGTGCTTGGATCTCCACTCTGGTCAGTGGTGTGTGTCCAAGGATGTTACCTTTCTTAGGTTTACTCTTGTTTTTCCAACCACCTCACCTTTCTCTTCAGGGGGAGAGTGTCAGTGAAGATAAGACCCCATTTTGTTATCCTGTTCTTGCCTCTGTAGATACTCCTGGTGTGTCTTCCCTTCAACCTACTTGCAATTGCAGTATTCCGACTCATGTTTCCCATCAACGATCTTGGCAGTAGTGGTTCATTAAGCGTATAAGGATTGCTCCTGAAGCTGAAAGTCCACAACAATCTAATCACTCAACTCCAAGTAACTCTATAAATAATCTTGAACCTGAATTTCCTTTTCCTTCTAGTACTAAGTCTAATATCTCTCAGGATGACCTTGACCTTCCCATTGCAATTCAAAAAGGACAAAAGAAGTGTACTGCCTATCCCATCACTATGTTTCTTATAATGCCCTATCACCTTCATACTATGCCTACATCTTTGCCATTTCTACAGTTCCTATTCCTCTTAATGTTATAGAGGTCGTGCTCATTGGGCATTTTCTATTATATACCCCTTCAGTATCCATTGTCCATGTATTTTGTTCTTCCTCCTAGTATTTTACAAAATACAACAAAAGGCTTAGAATGGATTCAATCGTTTCAATCGCAAGGACCTACAACAAGGACAATTAAAAAAAAAAAGACTTGCTAAGGTAACTTGTTTTAAATACATTCCAAATCCTAACATTACTAATATTGCAATAAATAAATTCCAAAAACGTAATGAGAGATATAAAACTAATAAGCATACTAAAAGAATAAGCCTTATGCAACCAGGTCCATCAAAAGTAAAGAGAAGAAAATATCACATTATTAAATAATGACCATCTTACCTCTTTTCATACTAGGTCAATCAGAAGTAAATAGAAGAAATGATCACATTATTAAATAATGACCATCTTACCTCTTTTCATACAAAACTAGAACTAGGCCTAACATGTTTAGTAGAGAAACTTGATACGGCCAAAACTGACCATCAGTCAAAAACCACCAAGTGGCAGTATGTTGGGGGGGGGGGGGGCAAAGTTGTCAATTGACAAGCTGACCTGACCTGACCTATACGAACAGATCTAGCACTACCTCATAACATGCACAATAAACACGTGGTCGAGCTGATCAGAACATCAATGCCAACACCTTCCATGTAGGCCCATTGCCTACCACGTGCATACGTGTCAACTGAGGAAGCGACAAGTGGACCAAGTTTCAACCACGTGTGAGAGACGTCGATTATTGGATGAAGCCCCTTTCCTATAAATGGGTGAGCCCCCCATTCATTTGGACACAACTCAACACTGCATTATGCCACTATGCACAAGACACGTCAAACACCTCGACACGCGAGCTCATTAGCTCATCACCTAGAGCTCTCTAGCTCATCACATGGAGCTCTCTAACTCTCCTCATGAGCTCTCCAACTCTCCACACAAGCTCTCCAACTCTCCTTACAAGCTTTCCAGCTCTCCTCGCGAGTTCTTCAGCTCTCATCAAGAGCTCTCCACACAAGCTCTCACCTCATCTTACTAAGCTCTCCGGCTCACCTTCTCTTCGCTTGGCTTTACTTACTTAACCATCAAAGTCCACACCCCTAGGATATCACCTGGGGCCTCTGACATCTCTTATGGTTGCAAGTGTCTCTTAGCAGCCAAGGTGACACTCCGAGGCAAGGTCTCCCTTAGCAGTCGAGCCGACGTGACACCTTACTCCAACAACTTCTCATCTTCGCCCTTGTGGCCAATTTTAACATCAACAAAACCAGTTCAAGAGATACATGGTTTATATTCTAGTCCAATAGTCCAAGTTAACTCAATAAAAGTGGAACTACTACCAGTTCTCTTAAGGATTGACATGTAGAGAACACATAAATACAATAATCTCATAGTTTTAGGGAATTGAAAAACACCATCCAATGGTTAAAAGGACCATGTGGAAAGTAGGAAGACTAGTAGGGAAACATCATTCATAAAAGTCATGGAATTAAAGAAAGCAATTTAAGGCTAGGAAGATAGACTATACCCAATGTAACATGTGCGGTGCTTTGTACAATCTTCCTCCTACATATTTCTATTCTTTCCCCAAATCAATAAAATTTTCCAAGTTAACAATTAAGGGAAATGCTATTTAGTGGTGCCAAGGAGTTGGCCTTGGCATCTTTCATGTCTCTTAAATGAGACTTGAGAGGCATTAGTTACTACAAGTATCCAAGTAAGATTAATAGCTAGTGAATTTAATAGCGTTGCAGATGGGCTTACTAATGTGGAGATCAGGAGCGCTTTGTATGTAGCCTAAGCGTCATCTATCCAAGTGTCCATAGGTGTTTGGAACTTCAACCTCCAAAAGCATGGCATGGGACATGGTGATAATTATTATATAATAACAATATATAATTTCAGAAGTGGTACATTTAGAGAGACCAAGAGGGCTTTGTATGAAGCCTATGTATCAGTTACCCAAGTGTCCACGGGTGTTTGGCACTTCAACCTCCAAAGCATGACGTGGGACATGGTGATAAATAATATATAACAACAATATAATTTCAGAAGTGGTAAATTTAGAGAGGGACTCTTTACTGATCATGTCTTTTCTCATGATATCTTGTTTATGGGTGATAAATACCAAGGCTCTTTGCTGACTTCAACTTGAAGTATCACCAAGATGCTACATAAAGTATTTTGTGAAATGCTGAGTGTTGGCACAAAGGCACAGCTAGAACCTTTAATTTTCATTTTTGAGGTTTCCTGGTAGCGCTGGTGACAACTCCATTCCCACTGTTTTTTATTAAGAAAACAAAGAACCAACTGGTCATTCAGTAACTCATTGGAGACTAATACATCATTTTTCAGTATGCATCATTTTCTTTCTTTTATTAAGAGCAGTGTTGTTATACTCAGACCATCAACAAAAGCCTCACAAGCATACAAGGAAATAGAAAAGGCACTATTACAAATTACAGCCTGGCCCTAGGCATTCCCATTTAAGACTATCTCTTCCAACCCTGATCACACCAATGAATCTGCCAACATATCAGCATTCCTTGGAACCCATTTGAATGAGATGTTCAAATTGGCACCCAAGGAGCGAACCAGTCTCACCAGAGGTGAATTGCCCAGGGATCTGATGTTGTGATTCATCCAGCTTATAATTATTTCACAATCACCTTCCAATTCCATATTTCTCATACCCTGAATCACCGATAATTTTAGGCCTTGAATTAGGGTCATCAATTCTATCCTTACGGAATTTCCAAAGCCAGCTGGACCTAAATATCTCAAGACTATATAGCCACAATGGTTGCTAACAACTCCCCCCAATCTGGACTTCCCTAGATTATGTAGACAGCACCCATCAAAGTTTAATTTACATCCCCTTGTAACTAGAGGGGACCAGTCGACCACCCTTTGAGGCCTATTATTCTGGAACCCAGTCACAATATGCCACCCCCCAATAAATCATTTAGATTGACTCCATCACATTCCTTACAAATCAATGCCCAATGTGCAACTCTAACCATTGTAAGATCAATCATTTCCTCAACCTTCTTGTACCTCTCTTCAAATATTCTAACATTTCTTTCACACCACAATCCCCATAGCACTACAGCCACACATATTGCCATAAAATCTTCTGTCTTAATGTGGAACAACTTATTACCTCTAATTTAATCAAGTCTACAACTTCAGGGGGTGCCACCCAAACTTTTCAAATTAAACAGAAAAAGTGCTGCCATATAGCCCATAACTGAGAGGCATAGGAACAATGCAATAAGAGGTGGTCGGTATTTTCCCCACTCTTCAAGCAGAGAACACACATGAGGTGAAACCATGAGAGGGACCCATTCTTCCACTTTGTTTGGAGTCTTTCAAAGGTATTTATGATTTGATTGGCAGCCTCCCAACAGAAAGACTTTATTTTAGGTGGAGTTAGGTTATGCCATAATTCATTAACAGGAAATGGGGAGTGCTCATGTGAACTGAAAAACGTTTTGGAAAAAGATGCATAAGAGAAACTGCCCTTAGCTGAAGGAAACCACACCTTTTCATCCACACCCGAAGGAGCAAGGTTGACATCTTGAACAAGCCAAGGGTATCAGCTCACTAGTTTCATGATCAAAGGTCCAAACCCAAATGCCAAGCCGGTCCCAACTCATCAAAGGTAATCATTTCAGTAATTGGTTTGTTCTTGCAAATGGATAGGTTGTAAATCCTATGGAATGATTGGCAAAGAGGAGAGGTCCCCCACCAGATATCCTCCAAAACTTCACCCCTTGTCCTGAAATAGCATCATATCTTATGTGTTGCAAGGTCAGAAGAGTCAAAGTTGTATTCCAAGGACTTCTTGTGTTAATGTGTCTAGCCAATCCCAAAATCCCACCCATTAGGATGCAGCCTATAGATGCTCTCAATAACCAAATTCCATAAAGCCTCCTTTTCTTTAGGAAATCTCCAATTACATTTGCCTAGAAATGCCTTGTTTCTTTCTTGCATTCCACCTATTCCTAACCAACCTACCCTTTTGAATTACACACCACTGACACACTTCAAGAGACGACTATTTTTATTACTATTGCTACCTGGATCCCACAAAAAATCCCTAATTATCTTTTCAATTTTACTCACTACCCTCACTAGAGACTTGAACACTAAAGAAATGAAAGGTTGCAAAGGGTGGGTTTAATTAGGTTACCTTCCTGCCTTTCAACATGAAATTCCTTCTCCAAGAAGCTAAAGCCTTTTGACAAACCTCTCTATCACCCCTTCCCTAAAGGTAACATCCCTAGGGCAGCCCTAAGTATTTGATGGGCCACTCACGGATTTCACACTCCACGATATCCAAAATGCATCTAAGAGCTCTCATATCCTAAGCATCCATAAACTCTCTCCGGATCAAGGTTCCATCAGCAAATTGCAAGTGGGACACCACTTGATCATGTCTTCCCACTCTAAACCCTCAAAAAATGTCTCTCATCAGCTCTCTTCAAAAGCTTACTCAAAATCTCCACCACCAAGAGAAGCCAAATGTCAATTCTCAAAACTTATGCCATAACAAATTCAATTAAATTTCTAACATATACAGATTTTCATTCTATGATTTATTAAGATATTATAAGATATATCTAGAAGTGTTAATGCTATAAGATATATCTAGAAGTGCCCAACATTGGAAGCCTAGCTATGTACAAGTATACGGGTATCATAGACACAAAATCCTTCTAATAGATATTTATTGTACTTAATATAAGGTGCCAACTAGCTTACTTGGTAAGGCATTAAGCTGTTTGTAGTAGATGCTTGGTATCAATTCCCACCTTCAACACTCACCGGGGTTGGGGAGAGGGGTATGGGTAGGACGGATAGGCTACTGTTATTGTGTAGCCCCAACAAGCCTAAAAGAAAATATCCTTCTTAAAAAGATGAGATATCTCCCCTCAAACCTCAATCACCAAAGATTTCCAAATTATAAGTCAAAACCCTCTCAAGGACCAATATCTCATCCTGATTGGATTTACAAACTTACCAAGTAAAGCATATCTTGAACAAAAAATACAAAGGCACAAAAAATTAAACATCAACAAGCATCTACTTATAACGCATGTTCAAACCCCTCAATAGGTTCTTAGATCTATGGCAAGACTGGTATTCAAAAACCTTATATAAGCAATGAAATATAAAAGCAAACTGTCATTAAAATAGTAGGTGCTGCTAGGATGTGTGAGGAGACAACCATTATAATGCAAGATAAATTGTAGGACAACCTTTTTAGCACAAATTCATTTCAGGAAAATTAGAGAAACAGATAATACCACAACAAGAGCCATCTGTCGAAAACCCAAAATGGACTCCTCATGAATTAAAGAAAGGCTTAGCTGAACATTATAGTTGTTTCACGGACTGTGGGACCAATAATTTGGTTCCACACCAGCCATAAATGCAAGTGAGAGACTGAGTGATTGTGGACCATTTGCACTTTTTTTCTGAAAGAAGATTACTGAAATTCATCAACAGAGAAAAGTACATGAGATGATGTACACAAAAGAGAAAAAAAGCTGGCCAATAAAGGCTCCACAGGCAAGGAGCTAGCACTATAGAGACAATCCAGAAAAGCACCAGGTTTTGCTAGGTCATCTGCAATTGTGTTTTGTTCCCTAGGAATTTACAACCAGAGAATTCAAAATGTCTCTGGCCTTAGTCAGGCAGTGAGAGCTAGTCCCCAAGGACCACCCTCCTTTTCTTCTAGCCACTTGATAGCGCTAGCAGAATCTCCTCTAATGGTCATGTGCATAATACCTAAGTCTCTAGCCATATGAAGGACAGTGAGAGCAGACAAAATTTCTGCCTTTGTTGAGTTGGCCATCCCAATCAGTCCACTGTAAGCCCAACAGACATTTCCATCTCCCTTCTAATTACACCACCAATCTCAGATACACCCAGATTTCCTAAAGAACTTCCATCAAAATTGAGAGTCATCACCCCTTCCTCCCTACTAAAAAGGGGAATGATCAAGGACCTAGGGGAGGACTGAGGAGAATAGGTAGTTCACCACAGTTCTATGAAGATCATTAATTGAGATACCTTTAAGAAGCTCGGAATTGGTGAACACAGCACATGTGTGTAATATTTGAAATTAATTCCTCGAGTTCTAGCCAAGTTTTCAAAGACTCGTTCGTTTCTCTCTTCCCAGACTCCTCACAGAACAGCATCAGTAACTGTTTGCTTAAAAACCATGCCTCATTTACTGAGCCCTCTACCTTTCCATTACCATAAGAACTCCAAAAAACCATGCCTCATTTCCTGGTTACCTAGCAGTGAATGGATAGATGATCAACTGACTCTCCATCACTAAGGCATATGCTGTAAGCATGAGGAGAAAGGTCTAATCTGCCTTTGTTCTTCTTCTGGAGGAGGTCAAAGTGTTTATTCTCTTCAAACAAGCTTTGCGCATAAATTTTCTTGGTATCTTCTGGAGGAGACCCAAATTTTATTGGCAGAAAACTGGGAGGTGTTCTGCTCATTTGCAACAAGAACCTTAAAAAAAAAAGACTTGGTTCAGAACTTGTCAGCGGGGTGAAGGGTCCAAATGCAAAATTCAGGGGAGTGAGGATTGATGTAAATCTCCTTAAGGGTACAAAGAAGTTCGGCGGCTTCATTAACTTCCATATCTCTTATGGGTCTTCTAAGGTTCAAGTTCCAACTGTTGAGGAAGGGGGGATTAACACGAGGAAATTTTGGCACCTTGGTTTAGGGTAACGCTAAATATCCAGGGAAGGGAGGCTCCCAAAGTAGAGTCATCCAACCACAAATCAGTATAAAACTTTATCTTGGTTCCATCACCCACTTTATATCTGATAAAAGAAATCAAACTACAATAGGAAGAAGTTAAACCTTAAGATGGATTGGTATCTTTGACCTGGTTCAAGTGAGTTTCTTTATCAAAGCTATTAGCATACTTCTCATATTTGTTGGTGATGGTGTTTTCAAAAACACTGGAGGCATACGCTTGGAGGTGCACCTCTAGGCTAGGCACTAAGAAAATGCTTGGAGACGCAGCCTAAAAGCATTTAGCTACTTGAGGCATTTGTCTCCAGCATAGAGGTTTACACTTCTAACCTAGAGGCATGTAAGGCATACACCCCTATTGCACTTTATACAAGAGGCTTATGCCTCTTATGCTTTTGAATTTAAGCCACTTTTTTACAATAAAATGCTATAGCTAAAGTGGGGTAATCATTTTATCATGTTCCCCATTATATATTAACATAACCCAAAGGATGAAAACCCTCCAAATTTGTTTATTATAGTATTATCAAAATGCCAATGTATGGATTTGCCAATTACCCCTAAAAACTAATCATAGCGCATTATATAAGAACCCAATCAGACCATAACAAAAACATATAAAACATCCACAACACTTATGCCTCCTTGTGCTCAGAGGTTTACACCTCTTGTGCTTTAAATTACATGTCATGCCTCCAAGTAGCAGAATGCCTCATGTCACACCTACGCATTTAAAAACACTGACGGTTGATGACAACAGTCCAAAGAGCATTGAATTCAAGGGGGAATCTCCACAATCATTTAACAAGAGTTGTGTTCTTTGGCTTACGCACCTGCTCCTGATAAACAGGATGACTTCCTTTTTCACACCTGCCATCCCAAAGGAAGTTACACTGAAGCCATTCAAGCTAGTTGTAGATTTTAGGATGGACTCAAAAGGTAGAGAGAGTAAGTAGGCAAATTGGCTATGGATGCCTTTATGAGCATGATTCTACCACCTTTTGAGAGATAACCCTTCTTCCACAAGGCCAACTTCTCACACTTTTCCAACACTAGATCCTAGAAGGTTTTAGGTTTCCTACCAAGCAACATCCACAAATAGGAAATGGGGAACCTTCCACTTTTACAATTTTACATCCCAACACCTCCTTGAAACTCTACAAAAGATTCCCATCAGCAAAGTTTATTCCCATTTTGCTGCTTTTGTTAAAATACAACTGAAGTCTTGACACCAACTCAAAGCATAGAATTACCCTTTTCAAATTAATGATGATTTTCTAGGCCCACCTCTATAAGCAAAATTATATCATTTGCAAATTGATGACGTGTAATATGGACTACATCTCTGCCTACTTCAAACCCTTTCACTAGATTTTGTGAAGAAACTCACTGACATACCATATTACCGTAGTTCCTATTGTATTGTATCTAACTGATGTATATTTTATTATTTTCTCTTCAACCCTGCAAGGGCTTTTCTGTAATTATGTTCTGTTGCCATTCAAGGGCCTCTCTATAAATACTCTAATTCCATTATCTATATAAGGGCCCCTTGGGGTAGGGTGTAAGCATCCATTCTTCACCCCTAGAATTCTGTATCCTGCTCTGGGTTTGTTGACATGGTATCAGAGCAGGTTGCTCTAAAATTTCTGCTCTTTCCTTTCTCATTCGTTGGGCATATTAGGGGTTTTGTTCTCTGGGTGTTTTGACTGGTGTTAGGGTTGTGCTCTTCAACCCTAACCCTAGTTCTTCTTGGAGGCTTCTGTCTGGAAGGATTTCTAACTGGTTGTGTCGCCAGATCTGTTTTTTCTCACTCAGAAAACCAGTGGGAACTGACAAGTCTTGGAGGAGTTCTGGTCTTCTCTCCTGAGTGGCAGCAGCCTTTTTCCTTCTTCTGTGTACTGATTTCTCCAGGGCGGCAGCAGCTTGGCTCCTTATGGTTCAGTTTTGAACAGCTGCAGACTGACGAATCTCAACAGTCTGGCTTCTTCCTCCCTCAGCAGCAGCAGTCTTGAACCCTTTTTTTTTTGTTTTCCCATGCTTCAGACTGGGGAACTTCAACAAGCATAAAGTCTTCTCTTCAAGCTGCTTTGGAAAACTTCTCATTTCAGGTTGGTGTATCTCACTATTGTCTTAATCGACTATTATCAATCCTTGGAACCCTAGTTTTGTGCTGCCCTAGGGTGTTTTCTTTTCAATTATCAGTCCTTGGAACCCTAGTTTGCGTTCTCCTAAGTTTGTGCTGTTCTGGGTTGTTTATCGGAGGATTTCGATTCCCTCTATAGAGTGACTTATCCTTGCTGAAGTTCCTCTGGTTTGGTATTGTTTAGGGATCAGACTTCATTGCTATTTGATATTAATATTTTTTTCTTTTGAGAAATATTGTGTTCGGCTGAGGTGATTCACTGCCAAGTTTATTGCTGATTTAAGTGAACATCAGTGTTGCTGTCCTTTTCCTAGGTTGATTTTGCTTATTTAAGATGGCTGGAAAGATGGACTTTCTAACTACAGTATGTGGAAGTTCCATTTTGATTTCTTTGCAAAGGGAAAGGGGCTTGAAGGTTACTTGAATGGGACGTATGTAAACCTGATGAGGTGATAGTAAAGCCTATAAACAATGGAAACTGGACAACGGAAAGTTAGTCTCCTGGATTTTGAGCTTCATTGTGCCTCACATTGGTGTTTCCATGAGAAGACTGAGGACCGCCTATGAGATGTACTCCTATTTGAAAAAGGTTTATCATCAGTCCAATGTGTCACGGCAATACCAGATGAATCTGAAATCTTTGCCTATTGCTAGGGGAACAAAAAGATACAAGAATACTATGTAAGATTTATTGATCCCTGGGCTGAATATGAACTAGTTCATATTGAACATTCTGATTCTGTTGAGTGTGTCAAGTATTTGTAGAAGCATTTTGAAAATAGAAAGGTGAACCAATTTCATAATCAGGTCAAATATTTTGAGCAAAGGAATTCTTCTAGATTTAGACTCTATGATGAGAGAGTTATTGAGGGAAGAAACTAGATTCTTAACTATTGCAAACATAGAAGGGAAACATCTTGATTCAGGGACTGATACTGTTTTTATTGCATGTGGGAATAAGAAATCTGGTGGAAAGGATCCTTCTAAAACCCATATGAATGTAAGGGATATGGAAATATAGCTTCATATTGCAAAAAGAAGAATGTCTACACCTATTGCAAACAACATGGACATATCATTTCAGACTAGCCTATTCATCCACCCAAGGGTCCCATGAAGAAGAATCAGCCACGAACTTATCAAGTGCCTAAGGAACAAGTGTTAGATGCCTCTACTGCCAAAGGAGAATCCTCTACTTCCATGAATAAGGAAGAGATAATGACAACTGGTATCCTCTACTATCTCATATGCCTTCTTTGCTATCAGCCTATCTGGTGAGTTCTCTGGTTACTACTCTTCTCCCTCTCAAGTTTGGATAATTGATTCCAGTGCTACAAATCACATGACTAGGGCCTACCCTAAACCCTCAAACAGACTTTCTGAGAACAACCATAGACATATTGTCATTGCTAATGCTGAGAAACTTGACATCATTGAGAGTGATGATTTATGTATCAAACTTTCCCCCTCAAATTCCTTGTCTCTTGCCAAGACTTACATTGTTCCTAAACTTATTGCTAATCTTATTTCAGTTGATCAATTAGTTGATGAAGGTCTCATTCAAACCTTTTCCCCTGATAGTTGTTTGATTCAGAATCGGCACATTGGGAAGGTGAAAGGGAAGGGACGTAGGTTGAGTTGCTTGTTTGCATTGGAGTTTAAGAAATCACAATCAACATCATCCTCTACTTATTTGAGCTCTTCTACATTGAGTTTGTTTTGAGTCAAAGAAACTATTTCTAGGATTTGTGGCACAAACATTTGGGTCACCCAAACTCTGAAAAACTTAAATATTTGTTTGAATCTGGTTTTGTTAAAACTAAAATTCCATCTATGACATCTTTTGATACATTTTGTGTTTCTTGTTGTCTAAGTAAGAGTCATATTTTACCATTCACTCACTGAGCTGAACATGCTACTTCACCTTTTGAAATTATACATAGTGATGTTTGGACTTCATCTTTTGTTTCTCGAATGGGATACAAGTATTTTGTGTTGTTCATTGATGACTGTACTAAGTACACTTGGATCTACTTTCTCAAACACAAATCAGAAGTTTTTCCAACATTTTGGTTGTTTCATACCATGATTCGAGTTCAGTTTCAAGCAAATGTGATGACCTTATGATCAGACTTGGGGGGGAGAATACAATGACGTTGAATTCCTAGTCTATTTGAAACATCATAGCATACAAGTCCAACGATGTTGTCTATACACTCAATAAAATGGTGTGGCAGAAAGAAAGAATGGCTACATTCTTAGTGTTGTAAGGACTCTTCTACAAAAGTCACATGCGCCTCCCACATTCTACGTGATGGTCGCTAGTACGGTAGTGCATCTGATTAATTGTATCCCTTCATCTGTTCTTGCTAATATATCTCCTCATCAAAAGCTGTTGGGATCCCCCCCCCTAGATCTTTCCCATCTCCATGTCTTTGGGTGTCTATGCTTTGTTCATATTCCCCCTCGTGAACGTTCAAAGCTTTCAACTCAATCTGCCATGTGTGATTTTATGGGATATAGCCCTAAACACAAGGGACTCCTTTGTTATGATCCCTTTGCACATGGTATTCATATTTCTCAAAATGTGATATTTCTTGAACATATCTCCTTTTTTTCAAGAATTGCCAAGTTATCTGCACCCTTTGTTTCAGTTTTGTATTCACCCTTTCCTACACCTCCGACCCCTCTTCCTCCTAGTCTAGATCCTTCGCCCATCACAGACAACCCTGTAAGTAACGCTCTAGTTTCAGATTCCTCAATTGTTCCTCCTATACCTTTACGTCGTTCTACTCGTATCATTAGACCACCTAACCGCTATGGTTTTCCTTCAAACTATAGCTCCTTCTTCGTTGTTTTGTCCTCTATAGATATTCCCCGTTCTTACCAATAGGCCAGTAGCAGCCCTCGGTGGCGAGATGCCATGGATGCAGAGATTCAAGCTTTGCATGAGAATGACACTTGGGACCTCGTCTCAGCACCTTCATATGGCTCTATTATTGGGAGCAAATGGGTCTACTCCATCAAGCTGAAATCTGATGGGTCTTTGGACCGCTACAATGCTAGGCTTGTGGCACAGGGATACATGCAAGAGTTTGGCATTGACTATGAGGAAACATTTGCTCTCGTGGCCAAGATCACCATAGTCCATGTTCTTTTAGCCCTCTCTACTTCACATTCTTTGACTATTTTTCAATTAGATGTGAAAAATGCTTTTCTACATGGGCATCTAAAGGAAATAGTATATATGAAACCTCCTCCAACTCCAAGGTACTGTAGTGATCCCTCCCTCGCCTATCGGCTAAAGAAATCCCTCTATGGGCTAAAAGCCTAAAACAAGCCCCTCGAACTTGCTTTGAAAAATTCAGAGATGTTGTGCAAGTCGGGTTATAGCCAGAGTGCGCTGAACTACTCTCTCTTTGTTTGGAAAAGACCCCAGGACCTTACCATTCTCCTACTATATGTGGATGACATGTTCTTGACTAGAGATGATATAAAAGGAATTCAGGACCTCTAGTCTCTTATCCACAATTCCTTTCACAAGAAAGATCTAGTCCCTCTTAACTATTTCTTGGGACTGGAAGTTCAACGAAGCTCCCAGGGATATTTATTTGCCAACACAAGTATGCTTCTRACCTTGTTAAGTTGGCCAACCCCACTGATGATAAACGAGTTGATACCCCCCTTGGAGTTGAATGTCAAATTGTCCAAATCAGAAGGCCCCCTACTTCCTAACGCCTCCCATTATCGGAAACTCTCTCATTTATCTCACCATGACTCGTCCTACCATCTCACATGCAGCTCAAGTTGTTAGTCAGTTTGTCTTTGCTCCTCATCAACCTCATTTGGCTGAGATACATCGGATCATCCGCTATGTTCGGGGCTCCTTATCATAAGGTCTTCTCTTCTCTTCATCTTCTTCTATCCAACTGCGGGCCTATACTGATGTAGATTGGGTTGGATGCCCCGACACAAGACATTCCATAACCGGGTGGTGTGTCTTCATGGGTGACTCTAATATTATGGAAATGCAAGAAACAGCAAATTGTTTCCAAGTCCTCTACGAAAGCAGAGTACAGGGCAATGTCATCTGTTGTAGTGAAGTCATTTGGCTTTAATCTTCATTTAAGGAGTTGGGTCATTCCTCTCCTGCACCCATCCCTCTGTATGTGAACAACACTAGTGCTATTAAGATTGCCTCTAACCCCATCTTTCATGAAAGGACGAAGCATAATGAGGTGGACTACCACTTTATCCGCAACTTGTTTCTTACAAACTCTATCTCTCCCTCATGTTGCCTACAATATGCAAGTTGTTGACATCTTCACCAAGGCCGTGACGAGGTCCAAACACTTATTTCTTGTAAGCAAACCGATGCTCATGCCTCTACATCATTTTGAGGGGGAGTGTGAAGAAAATCACTGATGTACCATATTACCGTAGTTCCTATTGTATTGTAGCTAACTGATGTATATTTTATTATTTTCTCTTCAGCCCTACATAGGCTTTTCTATAATTATATTATGTTGCCCTACAAGGGCCTCTCTGTAAATACTCTAATTTCATTATTTGTACAAGGGCCCCTTGGAATAGGGCCTAAGCATCCATTCTTCACCCCCTGAATTCTGTATTCTGCTCTAGCTTGTGGACAGATTTAAACTTTTTGCCCTCTAAATAAAGCTGATTAAAGATTTCAGCTACCAAGGTGAACAATAAGGGAGATAAAGGGATTAGACAAATAAAAGTGGAGTTATTACCTTTGTTTACAATAGCTAAATGATAGAAGTCTTTGAAAAGTTGAAACCTCCATAAAATTTGCCTTGATGATGTCCCATCCCAATTGTTTAAAGTATATCTTCTACCATCTCAATTTCAATCAAGCTCGTTAAAGTAGCTTAAAAAGGCACTAGTGATATCCTCAAGAGCCTCCACTTCCTTTTGCCCCACTTTTTATCTTTTTTTCTTTTTTGATAAGTCCTTTTGCCCCACTTTTTATCTTTAATTTTTCCTTCTACTAGAGGCATAATTATGGAAGAATTTGAAATTATTATCTCCTTCTTTTAGCCATCTAATCCTTGATCTTTAGTTCAAAAATGCTTCTCCTCTCCTCACCACCTTCTCCCAATCTTTTCTTAAAGTCAACCTTCTATTTATCCCCCCCCCCCTTCATCTAAACTCCCATTATGCTCCTTGATATCTAGCTCCCCATTAGGATTTTAAGTTTTTCTCCTTTGAAGGCTTTTAAGCACCTCCTTTCACCATTAATTTAAATTCCTTTTCAGAAATTTTAGCTTTTGCAGGAACCGAAAACCAGCCCAACCTCCAACCCTACATTATTTATTCCCACACACACACACACACACGTGCATGCACACAGCCACCTTTTGGTGAAAATCCTCATGTTCAATCCACACCTTTTCCAATCTGAAAGGAGCTCTTCCTCTTAATACTAACTTTGTCTTCAAAACAATTGGCTAGTGATCACAAGTGCACTTGGGTCAGATGACTCAGATCTCCTGAAAAAGCGTGGGAAAATGCTACTCCAGTCAATGGTCAGTAGTAATCTGTCCAACCTACAACTATTCTTGTTTTCCTGCATTGGACCAAGTGAACTTTCCATTTTGGAGAGGAAGCTTTTTTATTGGAAATGGTAACTTCATTAACACAATATTAAGATACAAATCATACAATATTTATTACAGCATTGCCCAGAATAAACTCTCCCAAACAGTCCCTTGTTTGGCTAAGGTATCAGTTAGCCCATTAGCTGATCTTCTTGTCCACTTGAAGCAAGCACCAATCACCCTTGTTATGTTGAGGATTTCCCTAATTGGTTGTTTATATATCCAGGCAACCAACTTGCTTGATTGCAACCAATCAATTAACAATTTAGAGTCTCCTTCTATCTCAACTTGGTGTAACCCCAATTGTTTGGCATATCTTACACATTGAAGCAAAGCTATCACCTTCACAGTTTTCAACCAGTGGATTCTATATATGCCCTCAGCTGAGAAGTCTTTAAACAAGTTCAATGTTTTCAACTAGTGGATACTACAGTTTCCTCCTTGGATTTTTTTTTTTTTTGATCAATAACACCATCTTCATTAAATTAAAAGAAAAGAGGGAATATGGATGCAAAAGGGGAGATAAAATAACTTAGCTCCCCAAAAACAGAAAGCAAAGGGAATGCAAAGAAGAAAGATTAAAAACTAGCCCAAAAAACAGACTCCCTATTCACTCCTTGCTTGGCCAACCCATCCGCAAATGAGTTGGCACTCCTCTTCACCCA
>NW_010729081.1:6277641-6297078 GCF_000365185.1 Nelumbo nucifera
ATCCAATCCCTCCAACCACACTCTCCCATTCATAGGCCTTCTAAAAATAGATTTGAAGTGGTTTACTAGAGCCTCTGTAATTTCTGCCGAGTGGGACAACACTGCTCCATCAACTTCCAAATTAGAGATGAAATTCTTCTTTCTCCTCCCATTTGCCACTGAATGGAAAAACCTTGTGTTTTTGTCTCCCTCCTTTAGCCACTTACACCTGGATTTTTGCCTCCAACTTAATTCCTCTTTAACCAAGATGTCCTCCATCTGCCTCCTCAAAACCCATCTCAACTTCCTTTATTCCTCTCCAAAGGAACTTCTCTCTTCCTTTAGGTCCAAATCCTCGATTTGCTCCACCAGAACTTGTTTTCYCTCTTCTAATCTTCCAAACTCCAGCCTATTCCACTCCTTTAATTGTGATTTTAAGTATTGGAGTTTCTTGTGGAACCTCATTCCCTCCGAATCAACTACCGGATTAGCTTGCTCCCACCACTCTCTAATCTTCTCAATGAAACCCGGATGAGTCAACCACATGTTTTCAAACTTGAAAGGGGTAGGCCCAACTCCTCTTAATTCCTCCTTGACCAACACTATAGGCCAGCTTCACCCAATAATCTCCACTCCTTTAAAGATCCTATTATTTCTTTCTACCTAGACTAACTAGAGGATAGTTGCTCTTGTGGCTCTCCACATAATTCTTCCATGCCTCTTCGGTTTCCTGAAAAAGTTGGGGTCAAATAGGCTCACCACATCCGAGGGAGGTGTCCAACTACAACCAAAGAGAGAAGATAATCAGGACCAAATAAAGAACACAAAAGGAAATGAGGCTAATAGGTGTGTCATGTGTGATCATCTCACCAAAACCCAAACAAAGGCTACAAACATGGGGTGAAAGGCAAAAATTTGCCCTTTTTCTTTACAACACATCCAAAGTAAAATCATGCAAGCAATGCTAGTGAAACTAGAAAAATCCCTCGTGCTTCTAGTTCTAGTTGATCTTTTCCCATTGAAGTCTCCTCCAACACACCAAGAGATGTCATCAAACTCATGAATCAAGTCCAATTCTTCTTTAAATCTTCCACTTCCATATGGAGAATTAGGGTCATGGACACTAGTTGGGATTTAGTTGAAGCCATCAATTTATTGGTGAAAAGGATAGAAATGGAAAATTCCCCTTTGTCTATTTCAACCCCAAAGACTTCCTCTTCTCTCCAAATGATGAGAATTTCCCTATAAGCACCAACATCAGTGAGAGTAGCCCATTTTCTTCCCCTCAAACCCCAAATGGATTTTATTAATTTATTGTCAACCAGCTACTTTTTTTGTTTCTTGCAACACTACAAGGTCTGGGCCTTCCCTCCTTAACGCATCTTTCACAAGACTCCTTTTCAATTCTCCTCCCAAACCTTTAACTTTCCAGCTTAAAATCTACCCGCCCCACCCAAAAGACCTGAAACCTGATCATCTATACCTCAGTGCAACTGTTTTAGTTCCCTATTGGTTTCCTTCTTCGATCCCTTTTCTGTTTTGGCTTCACTTCTATTTTTCCCCATGTTCTACCTATCATCAACGATTTCTCCAAACTTCTCTATACTCTATACTCCTAGTTTCCTGGCCATCCCCGTGACCTTGCTATCAAATTGTGTCTCCCTTCTACTGTTTGCATTAAGACGAAGGCCTTCTTCCACCCCACAGTGTGGAGCAAAATTATTGGTCACAGCCTGGAAAATAGCTATCAAGTTCAGATAATCCGCTCTCCATGAATTATGGGCACCCCACTTTCTCATAAAACTGTTATAACGCATTTGAATACTACCTATCCGTGTAGGTCACATAAATGAAAACCGTGTATAAATCTGAAGGTGTAAAACTACTTACCAAAATTAAATAAAAAAATAAGTAAAACCGGGGCTTTATGGGAATGTTTGCCGAGACTCCACTTTAAACATCTTGAAGCATTTTTCTTAGAGTAGCTTGAAATGTTCGTTGAGGAATTCTAACAAGTATGGGCATTAGGGATGCAAAATTAGCTCAATCCACAAGGTCCAAGGACCAACCATGAGTTACAACGGAAGATGAATTATTGGAATCAATTAGACAAACAACTTGATAAATGAAATATATCCACGTGCAGACATTTATCACTCGGAGACGTTTTAACTGAAATGTCGCGTTGATCAGGGATAAATAAGGAAGGCAACTTTAACCAGCCCTAGAAAGAAACTAGAGTTAACCATCTATATATATCGAAACCGACAAACTCACCCTTCTTCACGCGCACAAGCTTGCCAGAGTGTGACCGGCGCACATGCCTGACAGCAATGCCACCCGTAGGAGCTCTCCCACCAGTTGAAACTTTTATGTGATGTTCAGGAAGCAATGATGTAGGAGATTTCGGTGACGAAGACAGGATCTCTGAATTCAAAGACGCTTGTCTCAACAATTCCCTCTGCTCATTGGTCAGAAATCCCTCGTTTGAAGCCATTTACTATCAAAAAGTCAAGAGAACAAAGCCCGTCGTAAGACTACCAAAATTCGATAGCGATCTCACCAAATAGAAGATTTCCGTTCGTTTACCACAAGCTTTTTGGAAATCAACGTTCAAAAACAGATAAACCTCACAAATGGAAATGTAAAAATAATAAAGAAACAGTAATCGCAGCTGGACAGTAGTGGCACCTTATGAGCTTTACCTCGAATAGGTATACAAGCATAAAAAAGGAAACAGCAAGTAACAAGAACCTCTGCACTTCAAGCGGACAAAAGCGGTGACTCAAAACCCTAATCCGACATTGAAGTTGCAGAGATCTTTGTGGACTAATGCTTGTGGCCTTGGCCCGGATCTCGAGCCAAGACAGGAGAAGCACTTGGATGACGAGCGACCAACAGCAAAAAAGAAAGTCGATCGAAGACAAGTAGAGTTGGACAAACCCCTGCTAGAAACCCTAGATTCTAGCAAGCTGCAGATCCGGAAATCGCTTCCGCCTCGGATTAGCCCCTTCTCTCTTTCAATTGATTGGAATAAAAGAAAGAAACTGAACTAGAAAACGAGGGATAGTCGGATAGATCATAGATGAAGATAGATGAAAGAGCGGGTAGGGGTCGTCGGAGGGGTTTTATAGGGGAGGTTTCGGTTAAACGTACACGTCACCAGGAAGTTTTGAGCATATCCCTTCTAGTGCCCACGTGGCATTGGCTGAAAGCCGAGGTGGCTGTCCTATATACGTCCTCCAGGCTCCGGTCCGGTGGGCTGAGACGAGTCTAGGACTGGAAAAGTGGGAGTTAGGTTTCGCTCCACTTGATCTATACTCGCCACTTCCCTGTTCCCTTAATCAAGTATTTTAATGAATTTTGATTGTTAAAAACTCTTTGCGTATGATAGATTTCCCCTTTTAATTAATTCGATTTCTTCCGACACAAATCTGTGGGAAACATGAACATGAATTGATGACCCGTTCTCTTGAGTTCATGTCGTCTAAGGTTGTTCATTGTCCTACTGTCCGTACACGTGGATATCGTGATTGGCCCAGTATCCACCGGTTTCTGTAGATATTCGAACTGCCTGGGCAATCTACGCCGTTGATGCATGCAGCACAAGGACTTTGAGCATGTTCCAAAACATGGTGCCACGGTGGCATTTCATTTCAAGGGAATTAGACGTTCATCCAAACAGCGGCCGCTGGTGACAGAATCACATGGCACAAGGTTTGGACTTGGATAAAAAGAGAAAATTCTGCACTAGTATCCTGTACTTTAGGTCAATTGATACTTTGGTCCCTGAAATTTAAAATGTGATAATTCAGTGCCAAAACTTTTAAAATGTGACATTCTAGTATTTATCCTTAATTAGTTATTAATCAGTTGTTAAATAGCGTTTGAAAAAGATATAAATGTCCTTTGAGTATCATATAATTTTTTTTATTAACTATCTAAACATTGACAAAAAATTAACGGTCTCAAATTCTTGCCTCTTATATTCAAGAAAGTTAGGGTCACCAAAATTCCCACACAAACGTGACCCCAACTTTCTTTAATGGAACAAACAGATTTTGAACTGTTAATTTTTTGTCAACGTTTAGATGGTTGCTAAAGAAAATTAAATGACACTTGAAGGGCTTTTGTGTCTTTTTTCAAATGTCACCTAATGGTAGGTTAACATCTGATTAACAGTAGGTAATGGATTGTCACGTTTTGAAAGTTTGGGTATTGAATTGTCATATTTTAAAGTTTGGGGACCAAAGTGGCACTAGGCCCAAAGTACAGGGTACTAATCAGGAATTTTAAAAATTCAGGTACTAAATTGTCACATTTTAAAGTTCGGGGACCAAAGGATTATGTAAACGTGACCCCAACTTTCTTTAATGGAACAAGCAAGGATTTGGAACTGTTAATTTTTTGTCAACGTTTAGATGGTTGATAAAGAAAATTAAATGACACTTGAAGGGCTTTTGTGTCTTTTTTCAAATGTTACTTAATGGTATGTTAACATCTCATTAACAGCAGGTACTAGATTGTCACGTTTTGAAAGTCTGGATACTGAATTGTCGCATTTTAAAGTTTGGTGACCAAAGTGGCATTAGGCCCAAAGTACAGGGTACTAATCAGGAATTTTCCCTAAAAAAAAAAGTTAGCCACTACAATCGAATATGAACCAACAAAGAACCCTACCAACACATTTTGACAACATGATCTCTGATCCAGGTCGTATGTGGGTGCTATTGTCAAATTGGGATCTCTTGTCACTAAGACACCTTTTGAATACCCTACCAACTTGATCTGACACCATACAAATCTAACTATGAAACTGGGGCCACCATAAAAATAGGACTCATCATGCATGAGATGTGCAGTGTTTGATAATATTGGTAGAGTATAGGAATGCATGACTCCGGATCTCCTGCCCATGTCTACCCACAACACACTACTTTCGTGTATTGAAAACATCTCCTGATGCATAATACTATGTAGATGGATGAAATGTTCATCATGTGTGACCGTGGTGTTATATGGGTAAACGTGGTAGAGTTATTATAGTCAGGAGATCCGGGCTCCGTTATCATGGTGAGATGTGAAGATATATATTGAAAGCGTGTTGGAATAGATTTTGTTGGGAGAATACCCCAATCCATTTCCTTCAACAATACTAGAGGGTGAGGCTTTCTTGTCCCAACGTGCTAACCCATGTTCATTTGACGTCAAGGCTGCTTTGATGTGGGAGGATGTCCATATGTGACATTCATACGTATAGAGATGGATAAGGGATAATGAATATCCTTCGTATGGGCCGGATCCCGGCTTGGTCAATGCCAGGGATGTCGCCGAGCCAAGCAGACCAGTGGGCTCAGCAGCCCTAGACATGTCAGCAAGGCCCAATTTATTGACCCAAAACTGGTCCAAACAGGTTTCCTAATATGTAAATTCCTAGAATCAGCTTTTGCATCAAAATACTGTTAGCCTCTACCTGGCCCATCAAATAGTCCACCAAAACTTTTGTAGTGTTCTGTTCTATGCTATTATACAAAATAGTTCATCAGTTCATGCACTTTTTAATGCATTGGACATAATGGTCCATCCAAGCCCAGCCCCAGGTCCCTACCCAACTGCAGTACGTCAATTTTCAGTTTGGATGGGCTGGGTTTGATAGATAATAGATTAGGCTAGACTTTACACTCAGTCCGGCCTTAAATCCGACTCAACCCTCTCAATTTGCACCCTTTCATCATCTCATACATGTTGTAAAACTGCACTTGAATGCTTTGGTGTCTCGAATAACAAAAAAAAACACCTTTTGGGGAAAGGGTCGAAGAATGTTATGATGCTACTAGCCTTCTGGTTGGCTATACAACTCAACATTTGCAAAAGATGTTCTACCTTATCCTTACAGCCAAGGCGAGTAAGATGCTGTTTTCTTCTTTTCCTCCATATGAGGTACATGAAGCCATGAAATATTCTATTTTTCTCATTTACAAGCTATAGGGTTGCCCAATGGACTTAAAGCCCTAAACCCAGTGTAACGTCCGATTCTTTCTTTTCTTTTTCTTTCTTTCTTTCTTTTTTTTGGGGGGTCCGATTCTATTATTTTAACTTGAGACCTTAGTATTTGCATCCTTCCAATAATAGGATTGGATGTGGCTATGACCTTATATGATCTTATTAATATTCGAGTTGGTTAAAATTTTATTATATATGTAAAATAACTACTGTGCATATATATAAAGGGAAAATGACTTAAACCTTCATTGACGTCTGTGATAAATGCTAAAAACCTCCCTCTCTATTAGAAAAGGATTAAAACCTCCCTTACGAAAGTAATTTTAGTAGAATCATCAAAAAGTCTCTTTTACCCATGCCAGTTCTTCATATTATCAATACATTGGAATCTCTCAACATGCACAAATGAAACCTGCGCTGAGATGGTGGAGAACTTGAGGGCTGAGGCTTGTAGCTAATTAGCTAAGCTAAGGTAGCGTTCAGTAAATCTGATGTCTGAAGTCTGAAAAGCAAAAAACACCTTTGAAAAAGCTCTGAAAGTATTCAATGAAAATTTTGCTTTTCCACTTTTACAAACATCTAAATGTAGTGGAATTATTTGTAATCTGAATGTTGTAATGTCTGAAAATTATGTATTTTACAAATATACCCTTCAAAGTTGTTATTTAAATAAAAAATAAACGAAAATGATTAAAACACACATTAAAAGAGTAATAAAAAAGATTAACATTATAAAAATAATAAATAATATAAAATAAGTATAAAATAAAATAATATTACTAATATAATAATACTGACAAAAAATAATGCAAGATATAAAATTTGCCTTTATTATTTAAAAGTGTAAAATATCAAAATTTTCTTAACCAATAAATAAAAAATATTAAATATACAATTAATGATAATTAAAATATTCAACCATTTTAAATAAAATAACTAAACACCATGAAATAAATACAAAACGTTATTAAATGGTTAACCAATAAATGAAAAAATTTAAAAAGCAGTAAATTATTAATAAAAATATCATCTTAATTTTTTATAGAAAATATTAGAATTATAAAGAAAGAGAAAAGGAGAAAATATAAATAAGAAAAAAGGTTAAAATGGAGTTTAACGTTGCAACAAAAAAAAATGGAGTTTTAATGGCGTGAAGAAGGAAAAGAGGGTTGGGGATCAATCATTTTTTATTAATATTTGATAGAGGCACACATAAGTTAAGAGTCTCAAAAAATCAATTGCTTTTGTTTTTGAAGGGGCACATCTACTCTACTTTCACGAACAGCGATGGTAAGAACAATGCCACTCCTCCTCTTCCCCTTCCTATCTCTCCATTTGTTTTACCTGATTCTTGTTCTCATTCTCATTCTCCCTCATCCTCTTGCTTTTATTTGATTATTGTTTTCTTTTTTTTTTTTTACCTTTCTCCATCCATGTTATAGAGAACAGAGATCGTCAACGATTCTAGTTTTGTTGCTCCTCTGTTCATCGCTGTGAAGAAGAAGAAGGAGAGATGGGGGAACATAAGACGATCATTGTTAGGCTGTTATAGAGGGCAAATGCCGATCTTGGTACATCGGTCCTCTGTTCATCGGAATCACTATAGTGAAAGAAGAAGAAGAAGCGATATCCTTAATAGGATATTACAAGACAAATGGCGACCGTTGTTACAAAAGAAGTCAACCGGTGGAGGGAGGAACAAGATGAGGGAAGAAGAAAAAAAGATGGATTGGTATTTTGGGGAACAAAATATCATCCGCTACTTCTGAATGTGTTCGAAGGTAATAGACACGCTCAATGATTCGGAGGAATTTTCGGATTCCAGAGGATGAGTTCGGAGGTGCTGTCTAATGACCTCAAAGCGTCGAAAAGTAAAAATTTTGGTCTTTGGAGGTCGATTCAGCACTACTGAACACTACCTAAGTCAACATTCAGTAGTAATCACTCCTTGAAGGAATTCTCAAACTCGGGTCATTAGCCTCATCCTTGGGTTGGGTTTTGTCTTTGTAAGGAGCTGAAAGCCATTAAGTAATGACTTAGGGATGCTAATAAGTCGAATAAGATTTGATCTGAATCTGATACCGATAGCGTTAAGAGGCAGATTCAGATACCCCTCTTGATCTTAACAAATCGGATTGGATTGAAAAAGTTTATCTGTTTATTTAACGGATCGAATTCGAGTATCGATCAATTTGATCCGTTATATATATATATATATATATATATATATATATATATATATATATATAATATATATATATATATATATATTATCTATAAAAAACAAATTTCTCCTTTTTCTTTGGAATTTTCATTGAACATTTTCTACCCTTTTTGTTTAAACACACAATCGGCATAAAAAGAGAGTATATATATCATTTATTCTCACTTCAGAAATTGACCAATAAAAAACTGTTCAGAAACTACGCACTTATAAATTATAACGGTTTAAAAAATGCCCATGAATTATATATATTTTTGTCTTAATTATACTACCACGTGCAAATGTAGATACATGTTTACTGGTACGTGCGTTTATTTTTTTTAACTAGGTTTAAATTGTATTATGTACGTGCAAATCTCCAGACTTTAGTCTTCCTCTTCGGTGCTGGTGCGACAGTGAGGGTCATTCATTGCAACCATCTTCCACTCCAAAGTTTCGGCTTTTACTAGGTTGTTGCAACTCTCTTTCTCTTCTTGAATTAGTATTTTAGTACAGTAGCTATTATTGATGCTTAGAGCTTAATATATGCATTATACACAGGTGGATTCCCTTAATATTTTTTTTTTTGCATTTTAAAATAAAAGAATATCTGAACATGGTGATTTATTTCAGATTTGAAACTCCATGTAAAGAATGGAAGATGAGTTTCAAATCTGAAACGTATATTTTATGAATTTTAATAGTGTTTATATAATTTATTTATATTACCATCCTATCATGCATTCATTCTGAAAGATGATTTTCACATTGTTTCAGATTGGTTGAAGTTGAAGATGAGTGCTCCTAGTAGTAATACCTCTAGTGATGCTGTTGCAACTAGTAATAATGAGAATGTGATTGTAGAAAATCCATCTTCCAATGTCATTAAGAAGATGAAAAGAACTTATGCAGTATAAGAAGACTTTGATTTGGTTAGAAAACCATCTGGGGAAGAGCAAGCTGTTTGTAAGCATTGTAAACAAACATTTGTGAGGGCAAGTTCTAGTGGAACAACACACTTAAAGAATCATATTGCTAGATGTGTTGTAAAAAGGTGTAGGTCCAAGGACTCTCGCCAACAAACATTGACTAGTTTTAAATGGAGTTATGGACTGAATGGTGGATTAGTGGTGTTTGGTTTTGAATGGAAAAGAAATAAAAAATTGTGGTGAGTGTGATGACAGGTTGTGACAGGCTTTTGAATGGTGGATGGTTGTTATTGATTTATTACATATTTGTATTTTTTGAGAAATTTCACAGGTTATGGCTAGTTATGATAGGTTTTTGGATAAAAATAGGGCTGGATACTTGCTTAAAAGATTAATTGTTTTATGATGATTTCTTGATAATTTTTTAGATTGTGAGAAGATTTTACAGGTTACGCCGTTATGACAGTTTTTTTATGGATAATTCAGTGTTTTGTATGGGAATTACTGAATTAGTTGTGGATACTTCAAGAGTATTTGGATTTAATAATCAACAAATCAAACATCATGATCTCTTCAGATCCAATGGCCTTTACTGTGTCAGAGGAGCTCAGCCAATCTAAAGTGATTTTCTGGCCATATTTTCTGATTTATGCATCACATGGATGCACATTGTATAGATTGTCATGATTATGATCAAATCTAATGGCTTTTATTGTACTTCACAAGCTATTCCATCTTTCTTGTGATGATTTTTTTAATATTTTTTAGGATTTCTTGTTCACATGTATACCTGTATTATTTGAGAAAATTTCATAGGTAAATGGCAGGTTTTAGCCTAAAATAGGTCTCGGTACTTGGTGAAAAAGTGACTTTTTTTTTTCATTTGTATGTAGCTAAAAATCTCAAGAGTTAACAATCAGATCAAATTGGATTCGAATTGGATATCCGTTTAGATTAACGGATCGAATTAGAATCAAGTTTTATAAAATCCGTCGGATTATTAATGGATTCGAATTAGTAAAAACTAATATCGAATCGAATAAGATATATCTCTTACCGAATTCGATTCGATTCGTTTGCAGCCCTACAATGACTCATTAATTACTGTTTTTCCTTTTTTTTTAAGCAAATGCTAATACCTGGAAATTTATGATATAAGAATGAACTATGACTACACAAGCCATCTTTGTATTGAAATTCTAATCTGCTGATCACTATACACATTGCTAGTCACGTTCATCTAGTCACACATTATGAACATATCTTGTACTAATATCACTGATAAATGCAAGGAGTTGTACGTACTTTTAATTCTAAGAAAGTTTTGATATGTATCGCACTGTATGGTATGATACATTTTGATTTTCAGAGTCGGTGATAGGTGAAATACATGGAATAAAGTTTACATTATTGTAGATTTCCATTTTCAATGCTGAGTTTGTCTCGTCGCAAGAATCCCAGGGCCAAGCTGTCCATACATACAGTGATACAGATGGAGTAATACATGAGAAATGACAAGCTGGGCCTTTCATCTCACTGGGCCAGCCAGGAAGGGTATGTAAAAGGATTGATCACATTCACAACCCAATCAATAATTAGCACCATTTTAGATGCTTTAAGTTTTAAGAAATTTAAAGCGACTCCTTTAGAGTTGTATGACTCATTTCTTTATTATTGTTCATGATTAGTATTATAATAATAAGTAAAACCAATTGATTTCCGCGTTTCAATGTTAAGGCTTATCGAAAACATTAGATGACCATTTACTTGCTGTGTTTGTCAATTCATTTGACCAAGGTTTTGTGGTCCATATAGATGCAGTTTTGTAATCCATTGTCCAAAGAGAGGAGAAAAAAAAAACAAGAAAAAAAAAAAAGAAAAAAGAAAGGAAAATATCTGTTGCAGTGTTGATTTTTTTTTTTTTTAATGTTGCATGTCATCATGTAACGTTCAGTTAAACATAGAACCCCTGTTTCTATGATGTAGGAAATACATTATACTGCAAAGGCTTTGACCAATCATAATCCTCATGAATTTTGATCAAAACCCACCTAATTGGTTGCTATTTTTAAGATGCTGGTTGATTGGTTGTAAAATTTTCTGGTATTATGTCATCATAGTCGAACCCTTTAAATACACAACTGGCTAGATGAATAATTTCTAGAGGCCAACTTGGAAGCCCAGTCGGACCCACAATATCTATTATACAAAATTTAAAGGAGGGTTTTAATTCAAAGATCTTATGTGATGTCTTCCTTGCAGCATAAACTTTTCCATATATTATTGTCATCACCATCCATGTCTTATCCCAATTATATGCGATGAACTATATCAATATTATTATATAATACATAAAAGATATATTATATATAATATTTTATATTTTTTAAGTAAAAAGATAAGACATTTATTATAATGTTCAACTATTCATAGTTTATTTCCTCGATTAACTTTTTTTAAGCCTAAATATGAATTAATTTCATTTGCTTAGGTTACAATGTTAGTGAATACAGGCAACAAGTAGGTGAAAAAGACAATATCACAATAATCCCCTAAGGTTTTACTTTTACAAAAAACTGCAGTTAGCAGTTTAGGGTTGTGTCCAACCCAACTAACCCGATGGACCCAAACTGATTGGGCCAAATCAAAATGCCAGATTTGTCCTAATATTCTAAATTTCACAAAACCTAACGTTTTACAGAGTAAAATTACTTTATTCTTTTTAATTTAACTAGGAGAATTTTTTAATTAAAAGCGAAAACTGAAAAGTTGTTTTAGGGTATTTTAGTAAATTTTCATCTAAATGGATAGATATAAGGGTAGCATTTGACCAAAGTTTTCTGTTGAAGACAAAAACAAAAAGGAGCAACTGCAGCTTTTTTCAATACTACAGAGGAGGTTTTTTTTTTTTGTGTATGTGAAAATGAAACCTCAAAGGAGAGTTTTATATTTTACCCTAAAAAAGGTAATTATGGGCACCGAATGCAAAAATCATGAGATGCTAAAAGCCTAAAACGGAGGACATCTGCCTCGATATAGAGATCATTTCACCAAAATGACCCCCTTAAGGCCTCAACTGCAAGACTGGCCACAAGAGCAAGGCCATAGGAGGTTTATGAAAATGCAAATTGCCCCAACAAATCCCAAAATTATGCATAGATTAAAATCTTACTTGGTTAACTATTATTATGAAAAAATTTCATTTTCATAATTCACTGATGCACAACTTTGATTGTCAAGCTATAAATTCGTCTATTTAACACAATACTACTATGTAAGTTGGGTGATCATGCAACACTAGAAGTGCTTCCCAATTTTTGCTGCATTTTAAATATTTGTTACACATTAAATCAAGTTTCAATCACTCACATTATCTATTTACTTTTCATTAGTTAACATTTTACAAGATGTACATATCATTAAAGACTTTAATAATATGAAAAATTGAATTTTAATGCATCGCTTTATCACTAGTTCAAGTTTTTTGTTTCATGGTGAAATTCATGCATCATAGATTTTGCCTACAAATTTTTATTTTTCAATTTCAATTTTCAATATAATTTATAATTTTATTATATATAATATAATATTTAAAATATATAAGTTTTTATAATTTAATGCCATAGGCCCAAAACCCAATTCAATTTGGCTCAGGCCCAAGCTTATATTTCAGGCCTAAGGTTTGAGCCAGGCCAAGCCTGAACCCATCCCATGATCACCCCTAAATCCTAATACAATAATACTCAAATTACAGTAATTTAATTATTCCCATTCTTGTGGAATTAATGAGTTGATTTTTTATGGGAAGAAAATCAATCACAAACCCAAAAACGCAGTTTACATATTTTTTTGCCATTGAAAGAATGTATTTTTATTGCTCCAAATTCAACACGGCAAGCTTTTAAAGGAAAAAAATCCACCATGTCAATCACATGGAAAAGAGTTTATGTATCTTTGCTCCTTGAAGAAGGAAGCAAGCGTGAATTTCTCTTTCTACCAAAAAATAAAAAATAAAAAATCAAGCGTGGAAGCATTCCATATTGACAAGTAACAAGGTCAAACCTCAAACGTTAGCTTGGAATAAAAAGAAAGAAAAAAAAAAATCAAGCCTTACCACAAAATGCTGATTACATCTCTATCTCTATCCCTAGGGGAAAAACTTCTGATGTTTGGGAAAAACAGTTTGGGCTGTTTTGTGGCTTCTTTCTTGCACTTGGCACGCTACCCGATTCAGGTATTTATTTGTCTTTTTGACTAAATTAATATCAAAAAGAGAAAATCCCCCTTAGTTGTATATGCGTTGGAGGCTCCCAAAACAATCTAGGCAGTTTTTTTTTTTATCCCAATAGTCAAAGGTTTCCTAGGGATCTAATCTGATTCAAATCTTAATCCGATTTGATAAGAGCCAGGTTCAGATGTTCTTTAAATTTAAACGAAATGAATCATATCATGAAAATTCGATCCATTAACTTATTGGGTCCAATTCAGATGCGTCAATTTGTTATAATATTATAAAATGTTTAAAAATATAAATACCATAGCATTGGATTTGAATGGGATATCCATTAACTTTAAAGATCACGTTCAAACCATAATTTGTAAAATCCAATGGATTATTATTGGACTTGAATCACTTGAACCTGTCGGATTATTGTTGGATAACTTGGATTGAATCGGATATGCCCCAAACTGAATTCAGCCAAAAAATTATACATGTTATCATGTTTTGTGTCATTAAGGGGGTGTTCTTTTTTTGGATTTTAAGAGGGGGAAAATAGATTAATGGGATTTTAGTTTCTATTGACCAAGAATCTCATGATATTTTTTCAAATTAATGTGAGGAGGATCAGGGAAAGTTTATTTTTCTAGGTATCACTTATCCAGGTCAGTAAGTGATACCCATCTTCTAGGTGGATAAATAACTTTTCCACTCGAGGGGAAAGTTTTTAATACTTGAATGGAACAAAAATGCCCCTTTTAGTAATAGATTTTTATAGTTAAAATTGTCATTTCCTTTTTTTACTTGAGAAATAAAAAAAAAATGGATAAATACACTTACTTGGGTAAGTACTTCTCAAGGAAAAACTTACCCATTATATTTATCTGGGTAAATTACTTACCGAAAAATAAAGAGGCCTAAAAGGGCTGAATTTAATTACTCCAAATCCACCGTGGCAATCTAAAAAAAAATGTGAACCACATGGAAAATTAAAGAGTTCTTCTTTTTCTCCTTGAATCAAGGGCAACAAGTGTGAGAGTATTCCATGCTGACAAGAAATTAGGTTAAACGTCAGCCTGAAATAAAAAAAAAAAACAAAGCCTTGTTAGTACAATCAACATGTCTATCATTATGGTGCTAGGATCATTCAAGGACTGTTTTTCTTTTGGGGAAAATTTCTTCAAGTACGCCTAAGCTTTAGGAAATTGATAACTATACTCCTACTATTTATATATTGTTTTAAAGTATCTCTAAGTTTTTTGATAATTGACTAAGTCCTCCTTTGCTGCTAACATTCATTAGTGTTTCACTATAACCTGTTCACATGTGAGACCATGTGACGTATATAATTTTTTAAAACCATGACTACCCTGTGGTTGATTTTCCCTCCTTTATTCTTTAAATTTAAAAAAAAAATAAATTGTTGGCCAATGACTTCGTGCTTGAACATTTTACTTCAACCAAGCAACCAAGCAACCAAGATCATTGATCAATGGTTCCATTGAGTTTCCGAATTGAGTTTTTTCCCACCAAGGTGCTGCATCTTGCCATTATGGACCCTCCTGTGATCATGTTAAAAACACCACGGATGGATTGCTCTGCTAGTTGTGGGTCTCGAGGAGGCTAGTCTTTGTTTTGGTCCTTGCTCGATTGTGGCATTTCTCTTGCTTTGTTGGTAGGTCGGCTTCGGTCCTCCTGCTTGATGAATTGCTTCAAATTACCTCGACAGATTAGCTTATCAATTTCGTCCTTGAGGTTATAGAAAATCTCAGTGTCGTGGTCAATGTCCTGATGAAAGTGGCAATATTTGTTTGGGTTCCTATTGGTAGGGTCTCCTCTCATCTGAGGTGGCCATCTGACATACTCAGTCGTCTTGATCTACATCAGAATTTTCCCCTTCTTCACGTTCAGTGCAGTGTAGTTGCGATTCTGGACCGAGGGTGCGAGAACATTGACCCAAGGATCTGCTGCTTCTATACGGAGACCTACTTCTTCTCTGCGATGACCTGATGCGCCTTGGTGATTTGCTTTTCCGCCGCTGTTTGCTGCTCCCTATCTTGTCTTCTGACCTCTTCTGTTTGCCGCTCAACTCCAACTAGGATCCGAGTGCTTCTTGGCCTCTTGGTTGAGGAACTCCACCATAGAGGCCAGAGGGTTCAAGTCGACCTCCTAGCACAAGTTAGGATGTTGGACGTTGTTGACTGTTGTAGTGAGCTGGACGATTGGGTCGAGGTTGGGAATATGAAGTCGCTCCAGGTTGGACCATTTGATGTAGTCTTGGATCTTCTTGTCAGGTCGCAGACTTCGGGCATCGCTTACTTGTAGCAAAGTGTGTAGTAAATAGGTCGACGAATTGGTTCCAACTTTTGATGGAGCTCGTGGCTAGCCCCAAATACCACATCCGAATTGTGCATTTGAAGGTGATCGGGAAGGCCATGCAAATGCTTGCATCATTTGCCCCATGTAGCTGCATCAGGGCTTGGAAGCTGTTGAGGTGGTCGATCAGGTCAGTTGTTCCCGTTATAGGATTCCAGGTTAGGGGCCTTGAAGTCTTTCAACTGTGGGGCCATGAGGATCTCAACAGTTAGTGGTGAAGTTTGGGACACTGGTTATGCTAACGAGGTGGCTTCTTCCTAGGGCGTGACGTGTGCGTCTGCGGCGCCTTCTTCGTGACCCTTTGGTCAAGCTGGTGGCTTTGGTCCCGATTGGTACTATGGCCCGGCTTAGTTCCTCGACTGGGACCTGGTTCTGCTTGTCGGAGCGACGAGGTGGGTTAGGTACTAGGTTCTGATTTTGATTGTCGGGCTGTTGGTTCTGGTTCTGGTTTTGGTCCGCATTCTGTCTAGAGGCCTAATCTCGCCGATGTTGCTACTACTACTATTGTTGTTGTTGTTGTTGTTGTTGCATCCTTGCTAGGGCGGAAAAATGTCCTTCCCATGTTCTCATTTACAGGTTTATCTCATGGACGTATTGCATCAACTCATTGAAATGGCGCGCATCGATCTCGATAGGAATTGATGAGGGCTCGACTGGCAGGAGAGGCACATTCACGTTGGGTAGAAGAAAGTTGGGATTCTGCATGATGGGGATGCCTAGTAGGTTCAGGGGCATGGAAAACTTCTCAATAGTTACATAGGGGATCTCAAGGTGCACAACGGGTTGGTCTTGCCCCTGTGACTGAGTTGTTGTTAACGGGGTTGTTGACTGGAGTGTTGTTGGAAGATGTCATTGAAGACGTACTTGTAAAGGAAGTGTGAGAATATGACTTTTGTGTAGGATTTCCCATAGACGATGCCAATTGATGGTGCGCGATCTGGTAGCTCCCTACTGGAGGACAACTCAGATGCCAAACTAGATAGGTCACTTGGAGGTGAAACTCTTATATAGGTGAGCTACTATGAGCTTCATGAAACCCATCCGGGATCTGTGGCTTATCTAGTTTGGAGGTGGTTTCATGCCCAGGGTGAACTCCGTGTAAGTAGGTAATGTTTATCCAATCCTGCCTGAAGCAGGTGGGTTGATAACCAGCTCTTCCAACATGGTGTTGTGATCCTGAGGAATTCAAAGGCAATAGTTCGCTTAGGGGGGATGTCGCTCGGCATGTTAGGCAGGTCGCTAACCAGAGTCATGTCAGATCGGTGGAAGCAAGTCACCTTTTACGCCAACCTGAGGTCTAGCTTAGTTGTTCACATTTCGGCCTACCAAGGTGATACCGAGGTCATCGATGCAGATGTGAATTGTCCGAGGTGCTCTTGGGGTTTGCTTACATGGTGCCAATGTATCACTCCGTTGTTGTATAATGCCATGTATAATGATATCATTGGAGACCCAAATTACCCCTAATCAAATCCCATTGACTGATACCCCTTTCAGAATCTAAAAAATAAATGGAGCTCAAGAGCCAAGAACATCCACCACTTACCAACTTGACTGCATACACAAGTCAACCCATTCAACCCAAATCAGTGACGAGTCACATCGAAAGAGAGTGATTTTATTTGTGGATTATTTATTTTTAAAACATTGATTGGTATTATAAGCTTTCCATAACAAAAGTTGAAACCCGATGCAAATTCTGGACTTGGTTCAAATTTACATGTGGTCCTTCGTAACTAGTTTGTTTTCAGTGTAAATTTCATCGATGTAAAGTTCAATGCCAATGGATTTAAAATTTTAGTGAACCGTTAAAACTTTTTAAATGCAATAATCAATGTAGAAGTACATGATAAAATTGATGTATTATTTTCATCAATTATTGAGGGAAAACTCAACCGATGAGGAGGTTTATATTGATTTTCTATGTAAATCTTACATGAAAACAAACATGTTAAAATATGGATAAAGTAGAGTTTTACACCGGTTCGTATTTACATTAAAAACAAACATGTACAAATACAAATTGACATAAAATTTTACATCGATTTGCATTTACAGAAAAACAAACCCAACATCGAATGCAAGTTTGAACATTTATCTCATTATCGGTGTAAATTCAAAATTCCAAAAACCGATGCAAAGTATACTCGACGATCCTCCCATGCAAACAAATGGAGCCTAAACATAACATTCCTTGAGCCAAATGCGGATGCATAAATCCACCCGTATGCCCAAATCCATCCATTTAATAAAAGCCGAAAGTAGCTGAAGTGAATGACATTTTACTTTGCAATCGACTTCAACCATTATCAAACGGATGAATTGTTATGGGCCTGCGCGTAGGATTTCGTCACGGGTCGGTCCATCGGGAGAGACTCCTGTCTTCCCTTGCCCTTGCTCTTGCCCTTGCGTACAGACCCTATGGTGGCAATCGCGTGGGTGATTTGTCTAAGAGATCACCCGAACTCTCCTAATGGGTGATTTGTCTAAGAGATCACTCGAATTCTCCTCACTCTCTTTCTTGACTGCGAAAACTGAATGCTTTATTTCAATTCGTGGCTCCTTAAATAGGAGATTACAAAAGGAAATTCCTAATTAAATTCAAACTCCAACTTAAACTCAAACTCTTAATTACCTACTCCTAATGGTACACAACTCTTACTTAAGATAAGATAAGATAAGGGATAAGTGATAAGGAATGGTGTAGCTGGCGGCGAGTTGGCGGCAGAGCTGATGTGGTAAGATAAGTGTGGGCCCACCCTGATGAGCTGTCATGTGAGCCCCACCCTACTTCTGCTGTCGGCCGGTGCGCGCGTCTCGCAGTGCTGCTGCCGTGAGGTGCGTGCTGCCGAGCGGTGCGTGCTACGCGCTGCGTGCAGCACGCTACCGGGTTGTTGTGCGGCATTGCTGCCTATGACTGCACCGCAGTGCGTTGCCCGGTGGTGTGTCCATAACATCACACCCTTCCCGGACTACGAGCTTGTCCTCAAGCTCGAATTAGGTGTCGAAGACACCCTCAAAGGAATCCTGGATGGCTTTTCCCTCCTGGATCGGGTTCCCATGGAGTGGGTTCATCCTCATCTTCCTCTTGTTTCACCAGGAGGCAGAAAAGTCTCTTGCACATGTGCCCTGCTGAGCAGAGTTCATCGCAATTAAAACATTGCCCCCTTGCCCTGCGTTCTGCCGTCTCCGCCCTGGACAAGTGCTTAATAGGGGTGTACCGCCGCTACTCCCCACACTGGATGCTGATCTGGAATTGGTGCTCGTCTGTGGCTTCCGTTCTGGGCTAGCTGTTGGATATGGAGCCATTCCGAGTGGTTCCCTGTTGGCTGCTAGCAAAGACCCTCCTCCAGTAGGCTTCGGGTTTGTCCAAGCCGCTGCTGGGCATCCCATGCTGAACGGCCCTTGGCTAATCTGTAGTTTGCGCTCGAAGGCCCGGGCCAAATTCATTGCCGGGACCAGGTTAGGCGGGCTCTGCATCTCTACATCAACTCTCAGGGGTTCGACTAGACCAGCTGTGAACATATCCACCTGCTGGTCTGGGTGTACTGACGAGGCCCTGGCGAGAAGGGTCTAGAACTGCCGCTGATACTCTGCTACGGTACCGGTCTGCTTGAGATTAATGAGTTCCCCCAAGGGGTTGTTTGTTAGTGGGGGTCCAAACCGAAGGAGGCAGTACGACTTGAACTGCCCCCAACTAAGGCCTGGTTCCTCCTGCTCCTGTCGGT
>NW_010729081.1:6298307-6308867 GCF_000365185.1 Nelumbo nucifera
GAGAGTTCGGGTGGTCTCTTGGACAAATCACCCATTCAGTTTCCGCAATAGGGTCTGCACGCAGGGGAAGACGCAAGGGAAGTAGGGCTTTCTCATCATGGACCGACCCGTGACGAGATCCTACGCGCAGACCCATAACATTTTGGTATCAGAGCCAAACGTCACGGGCGATATGGAGCAGCTATCATTCAAGGTCAATGAACTGGAACATAGGCTAGCAGAAACCAGCATGGAGGTTCGTGAAGTCAGGGAAGATGTTCGGGAGATGCGATGCCTGCTGGAAGCATTCCTCTCCAACAAAGAAATGAGTTCTGAGGGAACCGCCAACACCAACAGACGCCGTCCGGACTGGGCAGAGGCATCCAGCGAACAGCAGATCGTTGCCCCTACAGCCGCAGTTATTTCCAAGGATCAGCACACGGAGGATGAAACTGTAAAGTCTCCTCCTTTGGCCGGGGACAATGTCACGAACATTATATCTGCAAAATGCGCTCCTTGGTCGAAGACAGGTGGGCTGGGCGATGTTGCTAGGGCTTTACCGAAGGCTTTGGCTCAGCGTGGACATAGAGTTATGGTTGTGGCACCACGGCATGGTAACTATGCAGAAGCCCAAGAAACAGGAGTGCGCGAGATATAAGGTGGATGGGCAGGATATGGAGGCAACTTTCTTCCAAGCTTATATTAATGGCATGGATTTTGTGTTCATGGACAGCCCTATGTTTCGCAATATTGAGGAAAATATATATGGAGGAGGCCGAGAGGATATTTTAAAATGCATGGTTCTCTTCGGTAGGGCTGCTCTTGAGGTTCCCTTCTGTAAGTATACCCGGTGCATTCTTGTGATCCACAACATAGCACACTGGGGCCGTGGCCCAGTGCACGATTTTTGTTATGTGGATCTTCCACAAAACTACTTCAAACTATATGACCCAGGAGGTGGGGAACACTTCAATGTCCTTGCGGCTGGCCTGAGTGCAGCAGATCGTGTAGTCACTGTAAGCCATGGTCACGCCGGGGAGCTGGAAACTAAAGAAGGTGGCTGGGGTCTGCATCAAATAATCCAGCTTTATGCACTAAGCTACGGGGAAGTCCCTGTTCATACTGTTGGTGGACTAAGAAATAGTGTGCAGCCGTTTGATCCATTCACAGAGTTTCAAGCCACGTATTCGGAATTCGAGCTTGAGGACAAGCTCGTTGTCCAGGAGGGGTGTGATGTTATGGACACACCGCCCGGCAGCACACTGCGGCGCAGTCATAGGCAGCAGCACGCACAGTGGGCCGCCCAGCAGCACGCACCGCCCAGCAGCCCGGCAGCACACCGCACACACCGCCTGGCAGCACGCAACACGCATCGCTCGGTAACGCGCAACACGCACCGCCTGGCATCACGCAGCACGCACTACACAGCAGCAGCACCGCGAGACGTGTGCACGCCCAGCAGCAGCAGTAGGGCAGGGCTCACATGAAATCTCATCAGGCTGGGCCCACACTTATCTTACCACATCAGTTCTGCCCAGCCAACTCACCGCCAGCTTACCTTATYCCTTATCCCTTATCTTATCTTATCCTTATCTTATTTTATCTTCTTAAGTAAGAGTTATGAGTTTTAGTTTGAGTAGGAAATTAGGAGTTTTAGTTTGAGTTGGATCACCCTAGCCTAACTGAATCCAACAAGGAATTCTCTTCTGTAATCTCCTACTTAAGGAGCTACGAATTGAAGTAAAGCATTTAGTTTTCCAGTCAAGAAAAGAGTGAGGAGAGTTCGGGTGGTCTTTTGGACAAATCACCCATTAGGAGAGTTCGGGTGGTCTCTTGGACAAATCACCCATTCAGTTTCCGCAATAGGGTCTGCACGTAGGGGAAGACGCAAGGGAAGCAGGGCTTTCTCATCGTGGACCGACCCGTGACGAGATCCTATGCGCAGGCCCATAACAGATACCAAAATGTTATGGGCCCGCGCGTAGGATCGCATCACGGGTCGGTCCACCGGGAGAAACTCCTGTCTTCCCTTGCCCTTGCCCTTGCGTATAGACCCTATGGTGGCAATCACGTGTGTGATTTGTCCAAGAGATCACCCGAACTCTCCTAATGGGTGATTTTTCCAAGAGATCACCCGAACTCTCCTCACTCTCTTTCTTGACTGCGAAAACTGAATGCTTTATTTCAATTCGTGACTCCTTAAATAGGAGATTACAGAAGAAAATTCCTAATTAAACTCAAACTCCAATTTGAACTCAAACTCCTAATTACCTACTCCTAATGGTACACAACTCTTACTTAAGATAAGATAAGGATAAGATAAGATAAGGGATAAGGGATAAGGAATGGTGTAGCTGGCGGCGAGTTGGCGGCAGAGCTGATGTGGTAAGATAAGTGTGTGCCCACCTTGATGAGCTGTCATGTGGGCCCCGCCCTACTGCTGCTGCCGGCCGGTGCGCGCGTCTTGCAGTGCTGCTGCCGTAAGGTGCGTGCTGCTGTCGTGCGGTACGTGCTGTACCATGCGGTGCGTGCGACGCGCTGCCGAGCGGTGCATGCTACGTGCTGCCAGGCGGTGCATGCGGTGCACTGTCGGGTTGCTGTGCGGCGCTGCCGGGCGGTGCGTGCTGCTGGGCGACCCGCTGTGCGTGCTGCTGCCTATGACTGCACCGCAGTGCGCTGCCCGATGGTGTGTGCATAACAATACTATCAATTTGGCTAAGTTAAATTGTTGCTAAAATAGTTCCAGTATCACCTGTTTGTTCTGAGGTGGTATATGTCACGATATTATTGGGCCAAATCCGCGCTCATAAAAAACTATAGAGGAGATGTTTATGATTGTTACAAACTTTTTGGGAAGTTTTTGTATTTTATTCCTTTCTTAACTTTCTACTGTTTTTTACAATTGACTAATTTTAATATTCCGTCAAAACTTGTACTTGTACATATGTGACATAATTTTTTAATATCCAAATTTACCCTTAGAGTCTTCCTTTCAGCAGCGACAAATCTAACTGGCTCCGTCCTTAACCAGTGATTGCGATAGCCCCCTCCACCTCCGACCCTCTCCTTTGGCCCTCTGAATCAAAGTAAAGAGATTAGCCAAATTCATTAGTAGACGTTTTTTTTGGAATTCCTCTTGTCTCTATTTGCTTTATCTCATTTCTTCTCTCATTTGTCCCGTCTATGCCACAAAAATGCTTCAGCTTTTCCATGCATATCTGTAAGTAGCGGTGGCTAGGAATATGTGGTCTATGGGAACCTGAGTATCTCCCCTCTGTATGTTTACAAGAGCACGTTTGCAGAAGATATTCATCATTCGAAGACAAACGAAGAGATCTTTTGGCGTGCTTGTACAAGCAAGCTTCAAAACCCCATTCTTGTGACACAGTTTAAGAGAAATAGAATCAATGCAAGAATACCATACCTCGAAATGAACGATCATCCAAAGAGCTATTGCCATGGCGAAGCAGAATCAAGTGACGTAAAACAGATTAGGGTTCTTCTACAACATTGCTTTCTACGGTCTCGATAACGAGAGATCTACAAGAGAAACAGTTGGGCTTCTTGAGACTGAAATCAGAGTTATGGGATATGGAAGTGGAAGGGACTGTTTTCCAGAAAACAAATGGAGAGACGAGGAAAGAATTGCAGAGGGTTGCCTTCGTGATGTTACTCTTTGCCTCTCACCTCTCTCTCTCTCCCCTTCGTTCTCTCTCTTTCTCCCTCTCTCCCCTGTTCCATCACCGCTGAGTTGCAGCAGCAATGGACCCCTCCACCTCCATCCTCTCTCTCTCTCTCTCCTTCTTCTTCTCCTTCGTTCTCTCTACCCCCTGGGTCCTGTTCATCCAAGTCTGCGATCATATCCGCTCAGATTTGCTACTGTTCAAAGCTCCTCCGAATCCGTTCAGTGGTCCGTCCGTCCAAGTCTGCAACTACATCCGCTTAGTTCTGCCACTATTCAAAGCTCATCCGAATCCATTCTCTCTAACCCTCCGAACCATCTTGTTACTCGGTCAGATCCACTCTGCTACTGATCAAACTCCTTCGTAGCTGCCCATCTCATCTCAGATCAAGGAACCTGAGATGGGATTGTATACAGGGGAGGTGGAGAGGGAAAACGAAGAGAGAAAGAGGGTGGAGAAAGAAGATCATTGATACCGCTGAAAGTTGCAGGGTGGCGGTGTTTTTGATCGATGAGGACTTCAGCGGAAAAGACCAAGATGAGGATATTTCAGCCTTTTATCAATATTTTAACAACAGCGACGATAGTCAAACAGTAGTAGTAGTAGAGATATACTTGATCAATTACCTAAACCATAAGTGGTGTATTTAAGAAATATACACTCTAGTTAATTGTCGGGTTGGCACAAAACCATTAGCTTTTACGCATTCCTATAAATACATGGGAAAACAAGAGTCTGCGTCATCTCTGCTCGGGACATCGCATCACAAAAGCACATACAGATAGAAAAAGAACAGAGAAGCAACTGAAAGAAGAAGAGAAGAGAAGGGGAAAAATAGCTTTCTCCTCTCCTAATCTTCGTTCCAAATCTCTATCGGTATTCGTTTTATAAATCACTTCTGAATAATTAATTCTTAGGACAAAGTTCAAGTCTTCAAGAGGTTTACGTCTTTCTCATCAGGTTCTCATCCTTCTCTTCTCTTGTTCCAGCCTGAAATCTGATCTTTTTATCTTTCCGGATAAGTACCAAAATTCAGAGAACTCGCAGATGCGGTTGGAATTTCAGGAATATTACTAGACTCCGCAATGCAATTCTCATTTCCCAGTCCTCTTATTCTTGATCCGTAACAATCGCGAAACAGGCGGCTAACTGTTCTGATCTTTTCGTCTGATGGGTCGGTCCTTTGAAGCTAGAAATGAGTATAATTTTTGTTGTTTTAAATTTCTGTTAGAGTTTGGGTTATGACGTGTGAAGGAATCCCTATGTTTTTGGTTTTCGTTATCTTTCTTCTATCTACAAAGTGATAACTTACAGTCCTCTGTTTTGAAGCTTTTAATCTGGCTCAGATTTTTATCTGAACAACTTGTGTTAGTATTCTCAATCAGGTAATCTGGAATTTATGATAAATTGTAAAACCCAAAAATAAAAAAAATAAAAACCATTTTTTTTTTACTTTTATTTTTCCTGGTTCTCCTTTAAGTTGCAGAATATCCTTTTTCAGGGTTACTACTTTTTTTTTTCTCGTTTTCGCCCTTCTCTCTCTGTGCGATTCTCGTTCTTTCGCGTATTGGTGTCAATTTTATTCTGGTTTTCGGTTTCTTTTCTTCCTCTTCTTGATTTGGCTGCTCCGACTTGTCCCCGTGGCGTTTTGGCTAATCATGCACTATCAACCATCGATGCTAAGGCGAGAAAAATCATCTTTATTAAGGATCGCTTCTGGAGTTTCTTTGAGTTACAGTTGCATTTCTGTCCTTTTTAATTCTTTTTTCGAATTCAATTTATATTCAATGTTGCTCACTTGCTTCCACTTCTTATTCCTATCTCTGATTCATCCGATCTTATATGCTGTTATGGCTGATTGTATTGTTTTCCCCGCACTTGCGATTTTCTTTTCCTTTTGGGGGTTGGGTTTTTCTTAATCAAAGTATAACCCCTGGAGTGGATTTGTTGTAATTTATTCAAAACGGATTGGCTTGATACTTAGATTAATTTTTGAATGGCGATTTTGATCAGTTCATCTCAATCTCTCTTTAAATCTTCTTCCTTTTCTATCTCTCTTTTTGCATATTATAGATGGTTGATCATAGCATTGTTCTTTATTTTGTACAGGTTTGAGAAGGGAAATTAGTTGATCAGCAGAAAACATAGCGCTGAAATTAGTAGTTGATCTATCAAGATCAAGGAACTTGATAGAAGGTATAATCCTGGTAGATGAAAGAGTATAATTGTAATACAGATCTTCTTGGGAAATTCTGAACAGTTGAGATCTTCCTTGGCCAAGTTCGGGCACTGCAAACTTTGGCAGTGCCCATGGACGCCACAGCGTGTGGAATCCCTTCGGTAAATTATTGTAACATCGTCGACGAACCTGTTGCTGCTCTTGTTGTCTCTCCCCTACCAACATTTCAACGCCAACAACGCCATTGTTTCGGGGAATCAAACCCTGGAGAGTTCCCCTTGGCAGCAAACCCCTCAATCGTTCTCCATGTCCTCACGGACTGTAAGTTGGACCCTCGAGATCTTGCCAAACTTGAGGCGAGTTCCTTGTCTCTGTTCTGTTGATGGTGAAGCAATACATTTACATTAGAATCGATAATGCTCTGCTTAATTTAATTGCTGTGGTTGCTGCCTGCAGGCAACATGTTCCTTCTTCAGGCAGCCTGCAAACTTCTCCCCCGATTTTGAACTGTCCATAACGGAGTTAGCTGCTCTGGACATGTGCCAGAAGAGAGCCATTTTTAAGCCGATGACAGGGGAGGAACGAGAAGGTCTGAAACAAAGGTGCGGGGGTTCATGGAAGCTGGTCCTTGAGTTTTTGCAGGCTGGAGAAGCAGCATGTTGCAGGAGGGAGCAATCACTTGCAATAGCAGGTCCAGGTCATAGCATTGCTGTGACATCAAAAGGAGCAGTCTATTCATTTGGGTGTAACAGCTCTGGTCAGCTGGGACACGGCACCTTGGAAGATGAATGGCGTCCTCGCCAGATCAGGTCGATAAGCTTCAATTTGCTTAAAATCTGTTGTTGAAAGGGAATAATGTTTAAGAGAGAGCGTTCAATGAGTCTCATCAGTGATGTGCAGGTTCCTGCAAGGCATTCGGATCATCCAAGCTACAGCTGGAGCTGGCAGGACAATGCTGATTAGTGATGCTGGGCGGGTTTATGCCTTTGGAAAGGACTCCTTCGGGGAAGCTTTGTATGGGGTTCAAGGGAGTGAATTTGTTACCACTCCGCATCCTGTTGAGTCTTTGAAGAATGTCTTTGTTGTTCAAGCTGCGATTGGAAACTTCTTCACTGCAGTTCTTTCCAGAGAGGGCAAAGTCTATACATTTTCTTGGGGCAGTGATGCCAAACTTGGCCATCAAACTGAGGCAAGTGATTTGGAGCCTCGTCCTCTTTTGGGCGCACTAGAGAATGTACCTGTGGTGCAAATTGCAGCTGGGTACTGCTACCTTCTTGCTCTGGCTTTTCAACCTGCTGGCATGTAAGCCCTCTCATGCATGAGTCATGACTAGACTAGCTATATATAGCTAATATCCTATGTCAATTTGGTTTTTAGGTAGTTCATTGGGTGACCCTATTTTGTGCCTCATATCAGGTCTGTGTACTCGGTAGGGTGCGGCTTGGGTGGAAAGCTTGGACATGGTTCCAAAACCGATGAGAGATACCCACGGTTAATTGAACAATTTCAGGCTTTGAATATTCAGCCAGTGGAGGTGGCTGCTGGTGCCTGGCATGCGGCTGTAGTGGGACGGGATGGAAGAGTCTGCACCTGGGGTTGGGGGCGCTTTGGATGCCTGGGTCATGGGAATGAAGAATGCGAATCACTTCCTAAGGTCGTAGAAGCTTTGAGCAAGGTTAAAGCCATCCATGTTGCCACAGGGGATTATACAACCTTTGTGGTGTCTGAAGATGGTGATGTCTATTCTTTTGGGTGCGGAGAATCATCCAGTTTGGGACACAATATTGGAGCAGATGGACAGGTGCAGAATTTGGTCTTTAACTCTCTCCGTCTCCCTGTTTTTCTGGTTATGATGAATATATATATATATATATATGTATGTATTGATTGGATTTATTTTTATCTTATATTACAGGGAAGACAAAATGTGTTGAGCCCAGAGCTTGTGACATCACTGAAGCAGGTCAAGGAACGGGTGGTGCATATTAGCCTGACCAATTCCATATACTGGAATGCCCACACATTTGCACTCACAGAATCTGGGAAGCTATATGGGTTTGGTGCAGGGGACAAGGGGCAGCTTGGCGTAGAATTCGTTGCCGACCAGAGTGAGAGAGGGAATCCTGAGCGCATTGATATCGATCTCACCTAACTATTTCTGGCGTGCTCTCCACCTCTCACATCCTGAAAGTTTATCTCCTCCTCATCGTCATAATCGTGGTCAACTTCATTTGGTATCTGCTTTGGTTCTCTGCTTTTGTTCATTTTGTAACATAGAAAAAGAAAAACGTACAGTCAAGGATCAAGCTAGAATTCCCAGCCCTTAGAAAATTGGTAGCTCTTAGAAGCCTCAAATAGTTATTTAGTTAGCTCATATACACTTGGTCAAGATTTTTTTAATTACTTGTTATTTGTTCTCTTTAATACAATTTACTATTTCAGTTTTTCAATTGCCTTGCCTTGAGGCAGGTGGAAAGGGCCGTAAGTTGAACGCTTTCTGGGTTCATAAGTTGATGTTTTCACATGACGGTTGTGTTTTCGGAGTTTTATTTTTGCATTGTATTCCTCATTCCTCAATTGGGATTTCGTTCTTCTGATAATCTCCAAACAACTTATCTGGACGGACTTGTTGTTGACAAGAAAATCTTGCAACTAAACTAATTTTCTTTTTTTAATTGAATCTCTTCTCAAATCCTAGTTAGTTGGTGCCTGTCAATGAGTTATTCCTCCACGAATGGTCCACGTTTTGTGACCCGTTCTCCAATTCTGTGCATTAAGCATGATTCTGTTGCTTGATATTGAATTCATTGTCAGACTCAGAAATTTGCCCTCTAGTAACTAGGACCAACTGGATTGGTGAAATATGGTAAACATGGCAAAATCTTATTGATTGTGACCAGGTCGATTAGGAAATGACTGAATTTGCTGCACTTTTTTTGACACACTTTGTGCCTTTGTGTGGTCTTACAAGCATTCAGTGTGGAGCAAATCTTCAGGATTCGTGGGTAGAACACAGTTACTCTAGTACACGGTACACCATAAAGTCTGGCGTTGCGGATTCAGGCTCCTATAAGGCATATGGCATTCAAAAAGTACGAAAATCAGTAATTTTCATCGGTATTCTGCTGTTTTCCTTGGGAAGAAGATCAAAGTCATCAAACCAAGTTAACAAAGCCAGACTTCTGGAGCCTCTCAAAATACCAAGATGATATATCATTCAGCCTTCTATTGGTTATGGTAAATCCCCTTTTTGATGGGCCCAAAATGAATACATAATTTTTTTTTGGGAGATGCACACGACACGGAAGTCAATGATATGCTTACAATATCTGAGAGGCAATTATTGCACCTCACATCCTCCATAAGCAGACGAGCGTTTGCAGACACCGGCTTTTTACAAAATTACTTCGCTGTGGTACATGGTAGAGAAGCCTGAAACAGCAGCGCATAGTGCTTTTGTGTATTAAGAAAAATGCTCATTCTGCCTTAACGACATTCTGACTTCAGTTATAAAGGTTTACGCCGTTACCTTCCTAAGAGGAAACTTGGGGACTTTCCAGCAATGCACCTTCGAACTCATCCGAGAATCTTTTATTTGGCTGCCAAAAGTAAATAAGAAAATGAGTAAAGAATCCTATTTTCCTTTTTCCAAGGAAAAAACATGACAAGTATTGACAGCAAGAAATAAAAGATGATGTTTGCAAAAAATTTTTTATGCTGGAGAATATTACAATCAAAGTGAATCTTGACTCAAGAACATTGAATTGGCATGAATCATAACTTCTGCTGATGCACAAATATGAATTTTGACTAGGGTAAAAGACTTAAACATACCCTAAGTTTTTAGCAATTGACTTAAACATATCCCGATGTTTTAAAATGGACTTAAACATACCTTGTGACTGTTTTATCCTTCATTTTCTTTCAAATTTTCACAAGTAACCAAACAAACAGAAACCGAACTATTATTGACCATTCAATCTGTTAGTGGGTGGACCTTATAAGATTTTAGGGCTTTCCTTGATGGGTGCTCCAGAGCAGAAGTAGACTTAATAAGAAGAAACTTCTCTTTAAGGATCAAGAAACATAGAGCAGGCAAATGGTGCACAATACTGAAAGATACAGAATTCAGTGGTGTGTTGGCTCTAAATTCAAATGTGCATCTCTGAAGGAGAAGTGGAGGAACATGTGGGTCATAGGAAATGGGTGGGGATCCAGAGGCAAGGCTAGATTAGCACTCAAAAGAGGCAACGGATCTCAAAACACAACCGTAACCCAATGGTGCTCAGTCCTGATACAACCAGATAGTAGGATCTCTTTTGTCCATTCTTGAGGGGATCTTCTTGGAACCCACAAAGACAGATAGTAGGATCTGGTCTTTGTCTCCCTCTGGATCCTTCACTTGTGCATCCTTCTTTAAAGTCCTGATACAACCAGAAATTCCTTTTGGTCTGTCATTCCCTGTCAAGGAAGTGTGGTGTAAACCTATACCTCCGAGGGTTGGGAGCTTTTGTTGGGAAATTTTCCTTGAAAGAATCAACACAGGTGACCTACTTCAAAGAAAAAGACCCAATAGCTGTTTRTCTCCACACTGGTGTGTTTTATRCAAAGCTGCTGGTGAGTCTGGGTACCACTTACTAATATCTTGTGTCTTGCCAAAAAATATTTGGGATTGGTTTGCTTCTTTATTTGGGTGCAGGTGGACACCTCCAAATAGTC